>JAZHYW010047565.1:0-70120 GCA_037355805.1 Ixodes ricinus | reverse complement strand
TGGGTAGACGCATATGTCAACCACACTTAGACAAAAAAAAAAACAGTTCGTTGTGGGCACTGAGCACGGTAAAACGTTATGCCCAGTGTTACGAAGCAGACGTGTTTTTTAAGGCCCAAAAATATGTTTAGTTACGTAATTCGCCGAGCTCTTTCCGTGGATTACAGCGACTGACTCTCCCAAAAACTTTGCAAAAAAGTTAACGTCCCAGGTTTTTTTAGAGTGCATAGGTTCATTTTTAACTATTCCCTCTTTCCCCCTACTTGTTCGGGGTTCTATATCACGATTATTTAAAAGGTTCAAAACGCAAAACGACACAAGGACGAAGAAGCAAACACACACGACACAGACGAGTGCTAACTGTCTACTGATATTTTTTCCCAGTCATTCAAACCAGCGCGCACATACGTGAACATAGTTGCCACTCACGTCTGGAAATCAGATTAAAAAAAAAAAAACTTCAAATGACACAATTCTGCACACGTGTCCAAATCCTAAGAGTCATACACGACTAGACGAAACCGTCCAGAAAAAGAAACCTCTCTTACACTATAGTACAATATGATGGCGTGCAGACGCAGTTGTCAAACGAAGCTCTGATAAAAAAAAAAAAACGCCTCAACTCTTTTTTTTCAGCCTTGATAAACTTTGTTCGTTCTTTTATAAACTTTGTTAGTTCTAAAAGGGGTTCAAACCCGTTGCGGGTTCAAACCCGCAACGCATGCAGTGAACCGCAAGATGCCCTCGACTTATTACGGACAGCAAGTCGATGCACACGCGCCCTTTCATTAAAACATCGCCCCGTCTGTCCTATGTAAACGCGCCCGTATGTTGGCGGTATCTTGTAAACCAGATTGGATGTGCAGGCTGTAAATTGTGTCCGAAAAAAAAAACACACAACAAAATCGTCGAGCCTTTTTTTTTTTAACTTCAGAGGCCCCGATTCATTGCCCTTTTCTCCGAATAAACCAAAGTCTTGACTCCGTATCAAGCCCTGCGCAGTTATGGTCAATCATTTATGCCGTCGTTCGGAACGTGAACCCCGAGATCTTTTGTTGTCAGAAATTTTAAGAACGCCAGTATTCGAAACAACATAAAGTGTATATGCTACGCGGACATCCATATGCGTGAATGTTTCATAACGTAGACGAGGCATATGCACGGTGCAAGCGCAAATGAAACGCTGGGTGAATTCCGTCGAAATATTTAGCACATTAAAAATTAAAATTCTTCACGTAAGCTGAGCCCATTTTTTTAGAAACATGTTCAGAAAATGCGTCACAAAACGATTATGACATCCTGGGAAGCATAACACGCACACTTACTGTGACACATGCGCACACCCACACACACTCACGAACGCGTGCACACACGCCCCAACATATAGACGCTTTCAGCGAGTCAGTTACTCGAGCTGCCACCAGTCGGCGCGCCCTTCGCGCGCTTTCCGGGCCGCCATGGCCGACCTTCAGTTTCTCGCCATTGCTCCGCGTTGTGTGCTGCACTGGCCACTACCGGAGCTTCGTTTTCGTGTTCTTTTACGTTCCGCGTTGAAATCTTGTATTTTCTTTAGATCTTTTCGATATTTAGGACTTTCATTTAATCATTTGATATTTATATTTCGACATAGCTCTTGTATTTTCTTATTTATGGAATGAAATCGGACAGCGAATGGATCGACGATACAAGATTATGAGGCTTCAATGACCATGTAAGTTCATCCCATTCTTACGTTTTTGTTGCTAATAAAGGGCAGTCAACACTATTGCGACATATGTAAATTTCAACTGACGCAGTAAGGCTATCGCAGTCGTGCTTCTCGCTGCATGTGCGCGCTCGTTTCCGTAAAGCCGACCCGCATGTAAGCGATTTAGCGGGCGGCGAGACGAGCGACAGAGATTTCTCAGTGTCGCCCGTCACATCGCTCGGTTTTGGGATTTCTAGAAAACGTCGCTCACCGTCTTGGTCGCTTGCTCCGTCGCTTCCATGCGGTTTGCCTCGTCGCGCGACTGACCGAGCGACAGCGAAGCGGGGCGCCGTCGCTTATCTCGTCGTTCGCCAAATCGCTTACATGCGGTTTATACTCAATTAATTTCCATGCGCACAGCAATGAACCATAGGCGCCTCGATATTAATTATAAACCGCATGCAAGCGATTTGGCGAGCAACGAGACAAGCGACGGTGACCCGCTTTGCTATCGCTCGGTCAGTCGCGCGGCGAGGCAAACCGCATGGAAGCGACGGGAGCAAGCGACCAATACGGTGAGCGACGTTTTCTAGAAACCCAAAACCGAGCGACGCGACGGGCGACAGTGAGAATCTCCGTCGCTCGTCGCTGACTCTCGTCGTTGTCGCCGTCGCTCGTCTCGTCTCACGCTAAATCGCTTACATGCGGGTCGGCTTTACGGAAATGAGCGCGCACATGCAGCGAGAAGCACGACTGGATAGCCTTACTGCGTCAGTTGAAATTTGCATGTGTCGCAATGGTGTTGACTGCTCTTTATTAGCGAGAAAAACGTTAGAATGGGATGAACTTACATGGTCTCTGAAGCCCGAATCTTGTATCGTCGATCCATTCCCTGTCCGATTCCATTTCATAAAGAGCTATGTGGAAATATAGAAATCAAATGATAAAATGAAAGCCCGAAATATCGAAAAGACCTGAAGAAAACACACGATTTCAACGCGGAACGTAAAAGAACACGAAAACAAAGCTCCGGTAGTGGCCGGTGCAGCACACAACGCGGAACGAACGGCGAGAAACTGAAGGTCGGCTATGGCGGCAGGGTCACGTGACGTCAAGATGGCGGCGCCCATGAAATGTTGCCTGAAAGCGTCTATACACAGGGATGCACACAGGCGTGCAAAAATGTGCACAAAACCAATATCAGGAATCCTGCAAAGCAAAATGTGACTCCTATAGTAATTTGTCGTGTGTATCTTTTCTGCCACACACCGCAAGTTAGGAAGTGAAAAAAAATACTCCGACTATATTTGTTAATGTACGCACAAATACACGTCAACCCGTGCGCATGGGGGATCGGTGGCTGATCGGGTTCAATCCACATCCTTGCCCGTTTCGATCTGGATGAGCATCGTATACCGGCGTGCGGTCGTGTATCACTACTGCGTGGTGCACGTTAAAGACCCCAGGCTAGCGGTTGTACTGCACTGGCTAAATTGCTCAACTACAGCTGAGAGACAAATCGTTCGTTGAGGGTGTAGTGATGTAGATTTTATGTTTGCACGTGACCACCGTATATAGCGGCGGGGGCAAAGAAGAGGAAGAGGAATAAAGCCAATGAATGGGAATGGCTGCCCCATATTAATTCTGCCCGCCGCGGTAGCAGTCAGTTCATTCAGCACTTGCAACGCTACATTGGCGACGAGGGTGTGCCACGCAGTCTTCAGCTACGGCTCTGGCAAGTTTCCACCCTACACGACCTCACAGCGCGCCGCCGCTACTCCACAAGCCGCTAGCTTCACAGCCAAGCCTACGGTTCTCCACTAACGATGACCCTGATTCCAACCTCACTGCACCCTTTTGACTCAGCTGCCACTGACGCAACTAATATCGGCTCCGAATGGCGAAAGTGTATAACTCGTTTCGAAAACTTCCTCATCGCTTTCGATGTGAAGAATGACGCACGCAAGAGTTCTCTTCTGCTCCACTATGCGGGAGAACGCGTTCATGAACTCTCCGAGACTCTTCCTGACCAGCAGAGTGGTCCCGCATCAAGTACGACGCCAGATGCTGATACACCTTCAGTAACGGCCAGAAACACATTCCAACATCTCAAAGACAAACTTGACGCATACTTCAATCCTCGCAGGGAACACCACATTTGAGGTTTTTCCATTTCGTCAGGCAAATCAACTCGTGGGCAAATCTGTCGGCCGATTCTTGATCCGGCTTCGATTGCTTGCTCGATATTCAGGTTTCGCGAACGCCGACGAGGAAATCAAGAACCAGATCATATTTGCAACGACATCTTCACGCCTACGACGCATAGCCCTAAGGCAAGACCTCAACCTTCCATCACTTTTGAATCAGGCTCGACTCCTCGAGGATGTCAACCGAGCAACGACCGCCATTAAAAGTCGTCAACAAACACGACGGTTCAAGCTATCTCTAGACAGCCTCGCTACGGCCCAGCAGGCACATCCAGAAATGCCCAACAACCTAGCTACTTCTCTTCCCATCTGAAATATGGAGGCAGCGCACAACAACACACCCGCGTCTCGCCTTCCCAGTGTTTCCACTGTGGAGCTCACTGGCCCCACGAGGGAGGACAAGCAAACTGCCCCGCCAAATCTGCCTCTTGCAAGGCATGTGGCAGAAAAGGACACTATGGCAAAGTGTGCCAATCACCACATAAGCCTATCTTCCAGATTTCCCATGACTCTGACTCTGACAAGAGCGTTTATGCTGTCGGGAGTATATCACAAATATCTCACCGAAACCTCCCAGAGGTCCATGTGCAGGTTAACAACACCCCTGTAACATTCTTTATTGACACAGGTGCTTCAGTATCAGTCATTGGAACCTCGACCCTTAACAAGCTTGGAACATTCACTGAACTCCAACAAGCAGGCACACGCATTTACACGTATGGATTGGACGCTTCGCTACCAATTATAAGAAAGCTGAATGTTATGCTGAAGTTCAGAGACAGCGTCCCAACAGAAGACTTAATCATAATAGAGAGAACCGTGAAGTCACTGCTGAGCTTCGCTGCTGCGAATAGACTAGGCCCCATTAAAATTACATACGCCATCCAAGGCCGCTCACAACAAGATGTACGCTCAAATGGAAAAGTGTCTCCAAACTTGCCCGAGACCCACTCGCTGCATTTCCTGGGTTGTGTGCTGGTGTAGGCAGAACTAAAAAGCCTACAAGTACACCTCCACATTGACAAATCCATTGCCCCGGTTGCTCAACCCCATCGCAGAATCCCTTTTGCAGTCCGAAGCAAAGTAGAAGAAAATATTAGTCAGCTCTTGGCCCTTGACATCATCGAAGAAAAAACCGAACCTACTCCATGGGTATCTCCAGTCGTAATTGTGCCAAAGCCACATAATCTAGAGGACATTCGCTTATGCATCGACATGAATTACGCGAATAGGGCCATTCTTCGCGAGAGGCACGCCTGCCCTACCATCGACGATGTGATCACAGCGCTGAACGGATCAAACATTTTCACCGAATTTGATCTAAAAGATGGTTATCACCAGCTACAACTTGATAATGAATCAAGAATAGATCACAACGTTTGCAACACACAACAAATTGTATCGCTACAAACGCCTTCTGTTTTGAATTAATGCAGCTGCCGAGGTTTTCCAGGAAACCATTCGGCAAGTACTCAACGGCATATCTCACGTCCTCAACATGAGTGATCCTAAACTCGTGTTTGGCAAGACAAAGGATGAGGCTCTCCAGGCAACTCTCGAAAGGTTGACTGAGAATGGCCTCACAGTTAATCCCAAAAGTGTCTCTTTGCACAAAAATACCTCTGTTTTTTTTCGGTCACAACTTCTCTGCATCTGGATCAGAACAGACCCCCAGAAGATTGCAGCACTAAAAAAAATGTCAGCCCCAGCCAACGCCCATGAAGTTGGAAATCTGCTTGTCACAGTAAATTACAACGGACGCTTCCTACCTAACCTTGCTGACATAAGATAGCCTCTTCGGCTTCTCACAAAAAAGAACACCAAGTGGGTGTGGGGACCAGAAGAGCAAGCTGCTTTGGATACGCTGAGGGAAAAGCAGTCCGAAGTCCCCAACCTTGTTTTCTTTGATGGTACACTTAGAAAAAATCCTCACGGTCGACTGTTGGCCTTGGTGCCATCCTAGCAGAGAAGAAAAACAACAGCACCGAGATTGTCCCGTATGCTAGTCGGGCTTTGACCCCCACTGAAGCACGGTATTCTCAGATTGAACGTGAATCGCTTGCAGTTGTCTGGGAAACAGAGCATTTTCATCTGTATCTATACGGAACAACTTCCTTATTCGCACAGACCACAAACTCCTTTGTCCATCCTCACCAGCCCACGGGCATGTCCGTCTGCACGAATCGAACGCCTTGTATTGAGAATTCAACAAATACAATTTCAGAGTGGAGCACACGTGTAGAATCAACAACCCCTCGGATTACCTGTCTTGCCACCCCATTAGGGCAGGCCAACTTCCGACTGCATAAGCATACACACAACACAAATATTTACGCCTGCCCGTTTCCGTCTGGATGAACGTGAGCATCGTGCTGGAGGCGGAGCGTCTATACTGCGTCTTAACCTGTCACCAGCTAAAGAATTATAAAAGCCTGTGAAAAGCCTCTTCAACATGCACGTGACGTCATGACACTCGGGTGGCGCTAACTCAGCAAGTGGGCCCGACATTGAGCGTCCTTCGATGTATTTGACTGGACGCGAGGGCCAATCGACCTTTGAGGCAGCACTCTAGTCTGCACGCGTCTGTGCTCGATCTCCCTGCAATGACGTCGTTATATGTTAGTGCACGGGCTCCGATTATTCTAGGTGGTGTTGGCTAAACCTCTCTCTTGAACGTCTTTCAAAAACTCACGTCGTTTCGTTTCCCCAACCTGGAGACGGCAATGTAAAGGGCGGCCCGGGAGGACACGTTAGGCCTAGCTTAGTGCCCGAGCTAAGCCTCAAAGTACGACTTAACCTCACGTCGTCTATGCCTAACGCCCGTCCATACAGCCGGGCTAATCCCTTGGACAAACTCGACCTTTGCGAAACGCGCCTCTCTCGCAGAATCGCCGAGCGGATTATAGATCTAGCGCCCTTCCAAGTTTTGTCCCCCGGGAACGTTCATTTAGGAGACGAAGGAACCGTTGGGAGGTAATTCGGCTCTGTGTACACACGCACCTCCAAGTTATGCCAGAGAAATAGAAAAAGGTTCGGCGTACGCCAAGAGCCGCCATGGAATTTCTTCGCCGTTCTCTTGCTTAATTGCGTTTTGTCTTAGCGATCATTATGGTGCTGGGGAAGCTGCGGAACGTTACCGTGCCGAAAGCTGAAAGCGCGATCGAACTTTAATCTTGAGTGCGGGAAACATTGTGCGCTGAACAATAGGTATATAGGAGGCTGGAAAATTAATTACGTAAGGAGCTTTATGCTTGATAGAGAGCCCAGTGGAGCAAGAAACAAAGCCAAGATGGAAGGGCGGGTTGAGAGGGGAACGGAGTGCAACGAGATTTTGTCAATATAAAATTCAGGGAAAATGAGTTCCGTTTTTGTCATCACAATTTGTTCGGAATTCTTTTACGTCATCTGATATTACGCGATAGATAGAAAGTTATTGTAGTCAGGAGGGCTGTGCAAGACGGCCGGGACGAAAGGACCGGGCATCGGGACATGTCCCCGTCCTTTCGTCCCGCTGTCTTGCATCGCCCCCCCCCCCCTCTCCGGGTCGAACAAAGTGTACCCTTCTAATAAGAAGTGTTGTTCGACTAGTCCTCCAGACATCGTAATGGAGTATTCAAATATTAGGTAAGATTCAGAGAAAAAGGCTGCGTGTTCGGGCTCTTCTGAAGTTAGAAGAAAAGCTTGACGATTACGTCTTGTGTTGATATTTCTTTTTCTGTAGAACACGTTATTTGGATCTATGTTACGGTGTCTACACTAGTGGCCTTAATAGTATTAGCGCTCCAAGCCACGCCACGCCTTGTGGGGCTCTAAACTCGGCAAACACAAAGTTGGGGCCGAAGTTTACGGAGCGCGCCAATCGAACTATGGCGACGATGACGCCGCGCTTTTGTTGCCGAAGCCTAACCGACGCACTGCGCAAACTTTCGGCTTGAACTGGAAGCATTCGCTGGTGGTCATAGCTGTCTTGCGCGACTGCTGAGCACGTGCCGATGGCGAGCTTCCACGGTACTTTTGAAACGTGCGTTCCAAACTCTCAAGATTGCCGGTCTTAGCAGCCTACTAATGTGAGCTCGTTCTGAGCATGCACTCTTAAACATCGCTATAAAATATGGCGTCGAGTAAATGCCCCCCTGTAGACGTTTGCACTGTTTACTAAAATCACAGTCCACACGTGCTAAATCACAGTCCGGCCAGCGCTCGCTCGCAATTGGCGGCCAGCCAGAAAGTGCCCATGCATAACACACAAACACAGCAATGAACGCGCCCTCAAACAGATACACAAGATAACAGATACAGAGAACAGATACACGAGACAAGATACAGTCTGCAAACATCAGACACACGCGATATCCGTGGTTCGAACGTCGCGTGCCAAGTTTCTCCTCGAAACTTGTTGCCATGCGGCATTCAAAGCACGGATCTCGTGGTGACTCGCGCTTCGAATGCGTTCCGCGTTCTGTACAACGTATAAGCAGTGCGACACCGGCGAGTCTAGAGCCGTTGGTGAGTGTACCGCGTACTGAAGTCATGTTCAAGTAACGCAAAGAGATATTAATCGAGATGGACGACGGCACTCTAAGCAAAACGCGAAGGGTAAAAATTGCGAAGGAAAGTTGTGACACCGTATGACGTCACATCAGGTGACCCCAAATGGCGTCACATCGTCGTTACGTCACAGTGACGCGATGACGCTCCGATGTCGCGTGAAGCGTTTCTGCGCTAAACTTAGCGGGAGGCGTTTCTCTCTTAATTCAGCGGGCTACACCGTACACCATTACTCACGCAGTACTCGCTGCGAAACTTCAACAATAACAACTGTCGGCGTAAAATAAAAAGTAAGCAGTTTTTGGATAGTACATTTTGTGTCAACATAGAGCGTGGAACAGTGCGAAAGCTACGGCCTCATGAACATAACAAACCATTTTCAAAAGTAGGCGCCATCTAGCAGCTACTGCGTCAATTAGCCGAGTCTGCCGTTGTTGGGGCATGGATTGGACACGAGGGTTGAGTCAGCGCTCGGCAGGGACTCGGAGTCCAATCACACGCCTCGCGCCCAATGGGCGGATGGATGCTAACGGCTGTACCCTTTATAACGGGCGGTAGCTTGCGCCACCTAGCAGAGAAACCCTGAAAGAAACGGTGACCGCCAAGGTTGCTTGATGAAGTGGACTTTTGGAAAAGGGTCCATTAGATCGCCGGATCGAAGGTGCTGACAGGCTCCGCACACGAAGAGCGTTCCCTAGCGGCACCTGTCACGGCGTCTGAGGCGCTCGTGATCGCCTCTCTGGGGCCATTGCTTTCCCTACGAATCCTTGCAGCGGAACGGAAGACATGCCACACGAGGCCGTTGCGCTTATGTGCTGTAAACTCTCTCGACTGCTTCGGGTAGGGGGGGGGGGGGGGGGGGCTGCCTTCTTTTTTATGACTATACCGCCGTTACTCTCGTGCTCAAAAAAATCACGTGAAAAGGAAAACTGATATTTTTTGGCCTTTATTGTTGTGGCGCCAAGGGCCATAGAGGACAAAAATGTGATTTTACTTTATATTATCATATATCAGAGTTATTTATAGCTACGTTTTATAATATAAGAGTTTGTCTTTATGCAATATAACGTTTCATGATAAACGTTCACGTGAAAACTGAATTGGTACGACACTAAAACTTGTATGAACGTATAAGAGCATGTGATATGATAACAATATTGTACAATTAATATATGATACTGAAGTAATATCTTAAACAACATGTATTTGATATGTCCAAATAAGCTCGTTAGAGGAATCTCCGATTAAATATCTGAGCGAATGTTTTAAAAGTATATCTCGTATAAACTATGCGGGGATTTGATACTGGCTTTACTTTTCAAACGTTGACATCAGACCTCCTGATTGTTTGGCCCTAATAGGATAGCATATTAAATACTGCAGAAAAATCGATGTTCTTCATTATGTTATCATCACTCGTATTATGCATACACATATATCGTGTATCATCATGCTATCCGAACCCCCCCCCCCCCCACACACACAAAAAAAAGCGCTATAATTAAAAAAAAATTTCTGGTTAGTTCTTTTCCACACAGATTAGCAGAGTTCCTACAAACCATCTATACAGTGTGGTCCCAGTCACGAACACGCACAAACCGGAGTCTGATCAACTCCTGCAATCATCGAAGCACGTACGACAACGCTCCCTTCCAGCAGCTTTTTTTTTGTCACTCTTTCTGGCTACATTTTCTTCTCGTTGACCGCGCTTCGCCCGACAGCGCCGTCGGCGCGTTCAGGCAGAATCACTCCGCGTTGCGCCATCCTCGTGCTTCCCTCGATTTTGCCGATAGGTGGCGCGGACCGCGGTTTCAGTCGCCGCTCGCGAGCTTCGTTTAAAGGGACAATGAAGACGATTTTATTTAATTTTTTTAAATGGTGTTTTTATGCTTCTTGGGAACATAGCATGCTGCCCAATTTTTTGTAGACATTTGTGACGCGTATTTCTGTGCCTACGAAAGAAGTAAAGAAACCGAAACTGAACAATCTCCATTCTCGTTTCTGGGCCCTCGAAAACGGAGGTGACGTAGGGAGTGACGTCAAGTGTGAATAGTCGGTATCGGTAGTATTTAGGAGATCGAGACTCTGGTTACCGCGGTGGATTATAGCAGCGCGGTGGCGCGGTCGTTTCGCCGAATCTGTCAACATGGACGGCAATGCCGCTCTCGCGAGCGAGTTCGAGCTTCCGTTCACTGACCGAACACCAACGGAACGGGAGTACGTGTGTGGCGGCCCCTGCCATCACCCGACGGAGACCGCCCAGCCGGCAACGAGCGGCCCGCATGCCGAAGGACTGACGCGGGGGAGATGCCGAGGGGAAAGCGGCAGCGATCCGGCCGTTCTGGGATTCGGTTCCGTCCGCGGACGTCCTCTTTTCGTCGTCAAAGAACACGAACAGCAACCCACACGTGAAAACTAGCGTCGCCCGAACGAATACTGGTCTTCAGTCGACCGTTAGAACAGCCATCTACAGCTACAATTTTGCAGAATCCTTCGAGTACCGTGTTCCTTTTTTATTTTATTTTGTTTGCCCATAGTTGCTCGTTGCCCGTTTCGCGTCCAGCGTAGCAAAGAAAAAACAATTATGTTGCTTTATTTACGGTTTAGTAATCATTTCCGGTCCGATTTATACTTTTCATGGTTATTCAAGCGGAAATTAGAACAGTATTTCTAAAATCGCGAACCAAAACAAAAATTCCGAAGCTCCCTAGAATTTCTCCAGGTAAAAAGTGGGCTTCGAAGCTTCGCGCCCAAAATATAGGGTATCACTGACGACCTGCAGCACACGCCTGCAATCACTGGAACCATTACTTTTCTTAGGAGTAGTAAGCTGTTTCAAGCATAAATAAATTGATTGATATAACGATTAATTAATTCATTAGTTGATTACGTGATTTCTTGGTTGGTTAAACATTTGATTGATTGATTGAGTGAGTGAGTGAGTGAGTGAGTGAGTGAGTGAGTGAGTGAGTGGGTGGGTGAGTGAGTGAGTGAGTGAGTGAGTGAGTGGAGTGAGTGGGTGAGTGAGTGAGTGAGTGGTGGGTGAGTGAGTGAGTGAGTGAGTGAGTGAGTGGGTGGGTGGGTGAGTGGGTGGGTGAGTGAGTGAGTGAGTGGGTGAGTGAGTGGGTGAGTGAGTGAGTGAGTGGGTGGGTGAGTGGGTGGGTGAGTGAGTGAGTGAGTGGGTGGGTGGGTGGTGGGTGAGTGAGTGGGTGAGTGAGTGAGTGAGTGAGTGAGGTGAGTGGGTGGGTGGGTGAGTGGGTGGGTGAGTGAGTGAGTGAGTGAGTGAGTGAGTGAGTGAGTGAGTGAGTGAGGTGAGTGAGTGAGTGAGTGGGTGGGTGAGTGGGTGAGTGGGTGGGTGAGGTGGGTGAGTGAGTGAGTGAGTGAGTGAGTGAGTGAGTGAGTGAGTGGTGGTGGGTGGGTGGGTGGGTGAGTGGGTGGAGTGAGTGAGTGAGTGAGGTGGGTGGGTGAGTGAGTGAGTGAGTGGGTGGGTGGGTGGTGGGTGGGTGGGGTGAGTGAGTGAGTGGGTGAGTGGGTGGGTGAGTGGGTGGGTGAGTGAGTGAGTGAGTGGGTGAGTGAGTGAGTGAGTGGGTGAGTGAGTGAGTGGGTGGTGGGTGAGTGGGTGGGTGGGTGAGTGAGTGGGTGGTGGGTGGGTGGGTGAGTGGGTGGTGGGTGAGTGGGCGGGTGAGTGAGTGAGTGAGTGGGTGAGTGGGTGAGTGAGTGTGTGGGTGGGTGAGTGAGTGGGTGGTGGTGAGTGGGTGAGTGAGTGGGTGGGTGGGTGAGTGGGTGGGTGAGTGAGTGAGTGAGTGGGTGAGTGAGTGAGTGGGTGAGTGGGTAGTGGGTGGGCGGTGGCGTGGGTGGGCGGGTGAGCAGATGATTGGTGAGTTAGTGATAGTGAGTGAGTTAGTGAGTGGATGACGAGTGGGTGCGCGGGTGTAGTGGGTGGGTGGGCGGGTGGGTGGCGGTGGGTGGGCGAGTGAGTGGGTGAGTGAGTGGGTGAAGTGGTGAGTGAGTGGGTGCGGCGATGGGTGGGTAGGGGTGAGCGTACGGTGATGCGGTGGGTGGGTGATGGTGGGTGGGTGGCGTGGGTGGGTGCGGTGGCGTGGGTGGGTGAGTGAGTGGGTGGGTGAGTGAGTGGGTGGGTGGGTGCGGTGGGTGGGTGGGCGGGTGGTGAGGTGAGTGAGCGATGAGTGAGTGGGTGATGAGTAGTGAGTGAGTGAGTGGGTGGGTGGGTGGGTGGGTGGTGGTGGGTGGGTGGGCCGGTGAGTGAGTGAGTGATAGTGGTGGTGGTGGGTGGGTGGGTGGGTGGGTGGGGGGTGAGTGAGTGAGTGAGTGGGTGGGTGGGTGGGTGGGTGGGTGGGTGGGTGGGTGGGTGAGTGAGTGAGTGAGTGAGTGGGTGGGTGGCGGGTGGGTGGGTGGGTGGGTGGGTGAGTGAGTGAGTGAGTGGGTGGGTGGGTGGGTGGCGTGGGTGAGTGATGGGAGTGGGTGGGTGGGTGGGTGGGTGGGTGAGTGAGTGTAGTGAGTAGTGAGTGAGTGAGTGAGTGAGTGATGATGAGTGAGTGAGTGAAGTGAAGTAAGTGAAGTGAAGTGAAGTTCTGTATAACCTTTCACTAAATCAGTCTATTTAGATAGTGCTGTTTATCTTTCAAGAAATATAAGATCTGAAAGAAGAAAACCTCTGCGTTGTCCTCTCCAAAATAATATTTTTCAAGCCTTGGTCGGACTCTTAAAACTAGTCTAAAAAATAATGCGGACCATCTGCATTGTTTCGTATAAGCAATGTGCAATTGGTCGGCGCGCATGGCGTGTCTCGCCAAGGAAAGGTAGTGAGTCGCTCTCTTGTTTTGTGTGGAACGTGTACAATATGAGTCCTGTACTCTCCCCGACCTAACCTAAGGGTAACGGCACTATTCAGAGGTGTGTCCGCTCGTTGGGCCCGAGATCTCTCGTGAGCTTCCCGCAAAGCCCACTAGCCCACCTAGTCATTCGTGACAATATCATCCGCGTTGCGCATCGCTCTATAGACGTTTGCAATTGCGGCCTCTGGGCGCCGCCATCTTCCTACTGGTGTGGGTAGATCGTCCGATAGTCAAGAATAGCTCAGGCGTACCCTCAGCACCTTGACTATCAGATGATCTACAAAAATACTCCAAAAAGCCGGGAGACGTCATGATTAAAATAAGAGCACCGACTTGACACAACAGAAGAAACAATTTAATTAGACGTTTCGCCTCCCATGAGGGAGGCATCTTCAGTAGTTACAAAGCAAATGGAAGGTTCAACCACAAGCAACAAGATAGCGGCGTCCAAAGGCTACACCTGCGTTTGCAAGTGCAGCCTCTGGGCGCCGCCATCTTTCTACTGGTGTGCACCGGAGATCGTCCGATACTCGAGCATTGCTGAGGCGTACCCACGGCCTTGGCAGTGCTTGACTCTCAGTCGATCTACCCACACCAGTAGAAAGATGGCGGCGCCCAGAGGCCGTACTTGCAAACGTCTATGCACCAAATGAACCGCTAGATGTCACGCCACTGCGGTGGCGCTGCTGTCAGCACTGCGCATGCGCAGACGATTCACCGCACACGATTCTGGTTTCTGCGCTCGCACACTCCTCGCACCTAATGTGGGAAAACGCGGGATTGTTTGGATTGTTTTTCAACGGGGCGCTGGCGTATACACGAACTCATCTCTGTGACGTCACGGCGCGGTGGTGGCGCGTCAGTCGCACTTCCGGTCTGGGGCTGTGGGCAGAAGTCCCCATGCCAGACATGTATTCCTGCGTTGTTTTGAAAGGAACCAGACAAAACCTGCTTTCTCGTCAAAACGCCGTGACTGGGGCCTTACCAAAAGTGTCGAGAAAAGTTTGAAGGTCAGTTTTCACGTGCTCGGTTCGTCCGAGAATCTGGATATGTGCCGTGAAAAGGGAAAAGCAGACGCCGTCGGACAACGATTGCTTGGGCGGGAAGCACTTTGGGTTGAATTCACGGATACTTGTGGTCATCAGATTTATTTGATTTGTTCCAACATGAACGCCAGAAAACCGTCAAGTTGTGCGGACCACCTGCGGACTACGTTCAGTGCGTCTTCAAGTTCAAACGGTCGCCTGATTGTTCGAACTGTCGTCTGCTCTTTCAAACGTTCCTGCTTGTCGTCTGCTCTCTTAGATGACGCCGGTCCGTAGACCAAATGTTGGCCCGGTACTTGCGATAAGAAGTAAGTGCAGGCCTCAAAAGACTTAAATTTGAAGGTTGGTAAGCAGGCTCGATGTAAACAGTAGATACAAGGAGATGTTGATCATTGTTACCAGTGACCATCACCGACTTGTTATGCCTAATTCAGTTGGTCCGATTCTGCTTGCGATTTTCAGTATTGACGTCGACCATCTCAGCTACGGTTCACGCTTTTGCAGCCCGAGCGGCGTCGCGACTGGAAATTCCGAGCGAAATCTCATCATGCGAATCAGGCTCTAGCGTACATTCTGCGGCGTCCACGCGGAATGAATCGCCACATGTCACATTATTCACGCGAAGTTTTGCGGTGTAACGAGCCTCGGTAATTTCACTGACGCCGCTCAAGATAGTCAGACACCGCCAGGAAGACGTAGAACCAACAATTCGAACGCGAAAAAGGGCAGGGGGACTCACACTGACGCCGACAACATCGCATTTCAATGGTGTGTTTATGGGCGACGGCGAGCTTCTTGCCCACACCCCCATCGCGCATGCGCGGCGCCGGTGGCGTCCGCTAGGGGCGCTCCGGTTTGTTTGTAAACATGAGTTGGTGTATAACCCCGTAGATAAAAGTCAACACTAAAAACCAAATTCCACAGCGAGAAGAAAAAAAACTACAAAAAACGAGACTAATTCTTCAACAACGCACAATAAAAAATATTTTTAACTTTCACGCTTTATAGTTACAGACAGTTTAAGAAACGAAGGGCGTGGTCCTACAACGATCACGCTTCTTGCTTGCTGATTTCGTTCTTTGTTGTTCTGATCGACTGATGCCAGAGACTTAATAGCCCCAGTGCCGTGATGCTCGGTTGTTCCAACTGTATATAGTTGGCAACATAAATATGTTTTATTATTTTAACCCTATCATTATTACTTATTTACAAACGTGTGTTTCGGGAGAGGGCAGCTCGTGACTCGTGGTGTGGCTGCGTTGGAGACACGCTCATTGTCTTTAAGTGAAGGCGTCTGCGTTAACGGCTCCTCGCAAACTAATAAAAAAAAGCGTGCGCAAAAATTTTGCGTGCGCAAATAAATATCATTGTAGCCGAGCGCGCGCACGCGCCGCTGCGCCGAGCCCGTACCGCGTTTTGTATTGGCACATGGCGACAACGCTATATATCTTTTTCGTACGCACAGCATTTACGTATGTTAATCTTAAACTCGGTAATACTTTTTTTTTGGGGGGGGGGGGGAGGGGGTGATATAGTAATGAAATGAAATTAATGAAGGAAATAAAAGTGCATGACGTTTCATTAGTATAACAAATATACAGAGATAGCTGCCCGTCCAGGTCACCTCAACGCCAAGGCCCAGCGGAAGGCGTTCACACACTTGCGTTCGGAGCGACCACTACGCTTACGAACGAATGCAGCCGGCTGGAACGACGAGTTGCCATAGCAACGAAGCGCCAAACGGCCGTTTCGTTCGTGTTCGTTCGCAACGCAAGGAGTGGAGCCGGGCTGAAATTTTTCGCTACGTTCGGGAACGGATGAAGCGACCGCACCGACAGACCAATCACAGGTCGAGGAGAGCTCGGCCGCGCGAGTTGCATGTCGGTCACGGTATATGGCGTCGGTGGTGATCGTCGACGTGGTCGGCTTGGTGGAAGCTCGTCGTTCCTCATAAAGCGCTTTCGTTGACTGTGAATTCTCGTCGTGTGTCGCGATGATAACCCAGCACGTCCTTGAAGGGAAGAATCCATCTAATCGTGCGGCGATGTTCTGGCGGCACCCTCAAGACAGCAGAAACGCTCGTGCCGTCGTGTTGTTTGTTTACTTCGACTACAGTGGTGCTTTGTTGGCATTTGTGTCCTCGAACATCGGCCGGATCCTTATTTTGCGCATTCCGTGCGTGTGCTCAGGTTCAAGGTATTACTGGTGCGTACTGTATTTAAAGGCGTGTATATGAAAGATGCGAATTTTGACCCAATTTCATCACCCGAAAAAGAGTAAAGCTATACGAACTACGTAGTGCACTTTGGTCGGAAATGGCTATACGCACTACACGGAAAGCTGATGACATTTGGGTCACCCTTTTCAAACGGCGCGTGTATCACTGGGGAGCTCGTTAACACAGCCCCCCGCCTGCGTTCACGCCGCTTCGCGGCGACAGTGTGCGGCTGCTAATTACAAAACTTAACCAGTACACGCCGCTTCGCGGCGTCCAGCCGGCAACCCAAGACCCGCTGTCCCCGATCGCACCTCCGGAAAGGGAGTCCCATACCATTTCGTTCTGCGAAGGTTCGTCGACAAGAATCGTTTTTTTTTTTCCAGTGTTTATCATAAAAAATGTCGTAAATATTGCCAAATGCCTCGACAAAACAAAATGATCAAGAAAAAAAAAAGTACGCCCACCGTGGATCGAATTCGCGTCCACTTGTGTAGGAAGCCGACACCCTACCACTATGCTATGCCACCGCGTAGAAAACTTGTTTCAAGCATTCGTTTTATACGAGTTTCGCGTAGTGCGTATAGCCATTTTCGACCGAAGTGCACTACGGAGTGCGTATAGCTTCACTCCCCGAAAAAGTGATTAGTGTTAGCATTCCTGAACGGTCGCAACGTCTATGTAATCACGAAATAATATTTCTGCGTTGCTATATCGCTGCTAAGATTACATCGTCTTTTGTAATCGTAGAAAAGGCGTCTGGCAAGATTTGTGCTTTCGGCAGTCGGGTGTAAAAGTCGTGATCGTCCAAGACAGCGTACTGCATGTTTTTTTTTTCTTTTTTATGTATATATACTTTATTTGGCAAGCCGATACTAAAATAATAAATAAATAAAGCTTGAGGTTATAGAAAACGCTCTGTCTATTTTCTGTTACGCGAGTGGCAGCGCATCCCCTTCTTTTTAGGGGCACCGCTGAAACAGCTGACGGCGGCGGAGAAGCGGTCGCCGTGCTGCCGACCCGCTGCGCTTGTTGCAGTGGTTGCAGGCAGAGTGTCGAACCGAAATTTTTATCGGTTCGGTTCCGGTTCGGGTTCACGGCTTTCGGTTCGGTTCCGGTTCAGTTCCGGGAGCAAAAAATAACGGTTCAAACCGGTTCGAACCGGTTCGAACCGGTTTGAACCGCTAAATTGAGAATATATTTTCCGCGTTATTCTGGCAATGTACACTATTTACGCCGTGAAACGATTAACTATATAGTTTCTTCGATCAACCCTGCAATTTACTTTTGTTTTTAGGTACCGAAAATATGAAATGCAGTTATTTAATTTCGACGCAAATGTAGAAGAAAATCTACATTAACGTACATGACGTCCTGTTCATACGACTCGACATCCCTTTGTTTACCAGTAACATATATTTTACCTGAATCAAAATGTTTAAGTACAAGAGTAAAAAGTTAGCTTGTTAGTACATACCTGTAAATAGATCAGCTTGAAATTTAGAACTATACTGTATTTTCTTGTCCTTTCTTCGTGTTTAAGTAAAATTCTAAAATTCTAGCTGATCTATTTACACGGTATAAAATGTTGTCGCGAAGTGTGGTAGGTCGCCTAAAATACCCGTCATTGGTACAACTTTTTGTCGCGGTATTAAAAGTGAAATCGTGATTGTGTCCTTGACTAAGGAATTGATTACATCACATAAAAGTATGAAATGAGCACCTCGTGGCCGTATATATTATGAAATATGGTTTACGAAATACGCTTCACAATATATATGTATATGATGACGACACAACTCAGCTCGAAGCAATGAAATTTTCAAAATGTCACAAAAGTTTTAGGATAATTTCTTTCAGTCTTTTTCTTTATAGATACACCGAGCGGCAATCAAAATATTTGTTGTTCTAACCAAACCTTGCTTACACTCAGCACCGCATGCATGCGACTAATCATGCAGCAAGGAGTAATCGCAATTGTTCACTCTAATCTATACGCAACTTCGCACTCAGATCGAATGCCCAAAATAGCGCTTGCCCAAGTGAACATTTTCTTATACAGGATAAGCTGGCACAGCCTGGCTGTTGAGGTTTGTTCTTGACAAGATGCCGGTCAATTTAATTTGCAAATGAGCATCACCCTTGCTAATTGATGATTTTAACGCGATAGCGTTAAGCAGCTACGTCGCAGAAAAGCCGATGTCGATGGCGTGACTGGAAAATCCTGATTGGTCGATAGGGTCATGACGTCAGAGCTACATGCCCTCGCGCAAGAATTTCAAACAACCCACAATGCTCTAGTGAAACGTGACATCACGCGTGGAATGAGAGTGATTAAAACATGACATGTAATGCGAATTAAAGGTCGGCGTATGTCTGAAATGATTTCACTTTTTAAAATAATTATTTTGCCTTCAAGACCCTTCGGTTGCGAGTCAGGCGCTTTTGACTAGGCCACGCGAGGCACGCTTGCGCTGCAAATGAGAATGCGATGCAAACGAGGCCCGAATTAACGCTATCGCGTTCCACTTTTAAAGGCGAAGCTTAAGCGTCCTCCAAGATTTTTTTTTTGTTAAGTAAAACGAAGTAGTATTTCACATTCTACTCGACATGGCAGCTACTTAATTGGACATTTTCTGACGGTTTGCGTGCGTAATCGTCATAGTTCCGCCGCGCACCCCTGTTTACTTTGTTTTTGTCCAGCCCACAGACAAATAAAAGTAATGATCACCATATAAAAGAGGCAATAACAGACTTCTATATGATTGAGAAGTTATATGTGTGAGGGACATATAGTTATTTAAACTAGCTTCAAGATCGGAAATCTGTGTAAGGCTGTCCCATATCACTTATAACGTGCCTGTTGAGGAAAAAAACGCCAAAAAGTTTGGCCGAAAACCTTTCAGATAATTTGGGGGGCATTGCTTTAGGGTGGTCGGCCCTTTATATATGTTGTCATATACTCAGTTAGTAATTAAATTTATTTTTATATTGATCAATAAATTTTACTTCATAAAGTTCACATAACCGCTTGAGACCGACTGGGAAGGACGATACTCGAAACTACGCGAGCTGTGGAGTCTGCGTAAAAGTGTTTTTCTGTTTGGCTGATTGGCAGTGTGAAACATCGGGTTGCAGGGTACGCCAAAAAGGACTCTGTGCTCACATGATAGATTGGAAGTGAAATACACGAATTGTAGAAAGAACGCTTACTGCAGAACGCCTTACTGCAGAAAAAAGAAAGATGTGTAAAGATGCACGCAATGAAATTCATAATTTTACATAAATAGCGCGAAGGACAGACAGAAATTCTTAAAATCTTAACATAAATCACATTTCATCAGCTTGCATGAGCTCGAAACTTCGCGAAATCCTTGGGAGGCTAATGTTATATTCGGTTTTACCTGTACTTGTTTTGTGCCCTCACTTTACAACACTATGCTTGAATAGTCATGCGCTCTAAAATTTCTCTAGGCTGCCATATATCATCGCGAGACTGCTATAAATATACTGCAGAACTTTACAATTAGGACATCTATTGCTAGTGCTTCGAGCATCACATTTCACCAGAAAGCGGAACTGTTTAACATGTTATGCACGCGACGTCATCACACTATAGGCTGGTGGTCATTGTGATTTCTTCTTGCTAAGAAAATCGAATTCGATGGTACAAAATGCACGCTGCAGGAGGTTCAAGCTCAGTGAAAGCCAAGTATTTAAAAGGCACGTATTATTATTGTTAGTGCATCGTTGTGAGGAACGGCGCGAGCGTCTGGCACGACAAAGACGTGCTTTTTGGCAAGAGCGTTTTTACAAACAAGGTAGTTTCCGGGGCCACGCTTTTTGGTCTGCGCCAAAGATGCGGGGAAGAGGAACCCTTGCAACACAGTATGTTTTTAAAACTAACCCCCCCCCCCCACACACACACACACTTCTTTTTACAGCGGAGCTGTTAAGGGCTAGTTTCCCCAGTATCGTGTCCGTCAGCAAACAAATGATAACACTAAACTCTGGACAGCTACCGCCATCTCTAAGTGACGACGGCAACCAGACAACCCGCTTACCGGTTGTCTGGTTGTCGCCGTCGCGCATAGATGGCGGCAACCTCTCCAGCCTTTCCACTCTGGCTTGCCGACTTGCTGCCGGCCATTACTTCATTCCCACCATTAGTACAGCTTCGCTGGTCTTCCTTCTTCACCAGAATGGAAAGGCTGAAAGCATTCCTGAGGAATTGCCTCCTCCGTTTGTGTGTGCTAATTCGACAATTTTATTTGTCACTTATTAACAGCAACCCTTCAGTGCTTTTATTTAGCACCCCGTGAAGTTTAAAGGGGTCATAAAACGATACCGGGCTGGAATGTTCATGACTTTGCAGAGGCGTACTGGTGCTAGTCTGGCCCAAGTAGACTCGCACAGGCCACCATTAATTCAGAAGCTTATTTTTCGCGGTGAAGTTGCGAGGCTAAAATGAGACTATTCTTTTAGTCTTGCCTTCGCAAAGATTTATGTCGTAATTCTGGGATCAAATTGGGGGTTGTGTGGATATTTATACAGCGTGTAGTTGGTCTGCCATTGTAAAGTTGCGACGAGTCACTCGCTGTAGATGAGTAATTTAGCCAGTGCAGTACAACCGCTAGCCTGGGGTCTTTAACGTGCACCACGCAGTAGTGATACACGACCGCACGCCGCTACGATGCTCATCCAGATCGAAACGGGCAGGGGTGGGGATTGAGCCCAGGATCCCTGGGTTCTGCAGCGAGAGCTTTCGCTCCACGTGCTCCGAGCTGGTGTGCGCTGAGACCACTCGGCCACCGATACCCCTCTGGGATCAAAACCACCCGCCTGACGACAGTCCAGCGCGGCTCATGGATTGGACAGGAGAACTGCGCGAGCACTGTACATCGGCTTGTAACAATCAATGCCTCGGCGGACACTTGGGTAGTGGATCGTGTCCAACCACTGCGGTGATGGGAATAGCCGAACTCTAACAATGCCTTGAGCTCAGCACGCGTTTTCTTCCTTTCCAACCCCAGCGCGGGGGTATGATTAACGTTGGCGGCATAAGACAGAGTTGAGGGATATTTCTCTAATTGTTTGGCGACTGCCATTACCTAGACAAAAGAGCAAAGTCGAGTTCAATGAGTTATTAACGTTAGGGAGTGATCCGGAGTAGTATTTAGTGATGTATAGAAATATTTTTACAGCTCCTTTAAGCAAAATACAGACGGCGTCGAAACTTGGGCAATAACGTGAGAACGACGCTCGTGTGACGCGCGGCGCAGAGCGGTCGTTCCGGTCACAACGTAGGCAGTCGTAGATAACGCGCTCTTTGCAAAGGTCTGACCCAGCCTTTCACCGACTACAGACCTTTCCAGCGCTGAATTATTACCCGGGCGAAGAATGTGGCGCAATGCTGGGTCGTGAACGCATGCGCGGCGTACCTTGTGTTTCGTGAAAGAGAGCTACTGCGCACGCCGAGAGCGCGTTCGACCGCCGCCCAGTAGGAAAAGATGGGCAGAGCGCAGCAGGCGATTATTGGTAAGGGGTCAACAATCGGACAAACCACTCGTCTCTCGCCGAGGACTTGCGCCAAATCAGTGCCTCCGTCACGTGTGAACCTTATCCAAGGTCACGGACGGCTGTCGTTGGGGTCCGCGTGTGTGCATTTGAGCTTCGCAATCCAATTTCTCGTGCCGTTGTTTCGTTGGGGCATATATACGTTGGGGGCGCGTCATCGACGTTGGAAGCAAGGGCTCGGACGCGCGAGCGGTCCGTCCACGCGTGTGCGCGCAACGTTGCTGTTTTGTATTCGTGAGTACTGCGTTCTTTAGCGTCATCATTGTTTACCTTCGGGAGGGTGGGTGCACGTAGTGACTAATGAGTGCGAACCCTCGTGATTGGCCGTAATGGCAGCCATTTTTGTGAATTTTGTTAACGACAGCCTGCAGGAGCGAAAGCCCATTCTTCGTGATTAAATGCACAACGTGTTCCAAAAAATAAACATTTACGGTTTTTTTTTAACCGCAAATATAAACTACGCATCGTCGAAGGCTTATTTTCCTTTCCAATCTTGCTGCAGTGATCCGAAGCAGACTCCAGTTTTAGAACTAACCGTCATTTCATGAAAAAGTTACGTGATTTTCTGGACATTTCCATTGGAAAATAGGGAACGTTTTCGCCCATTTTCTCTAAATGGCGCAATTCAGCTCCATGTAGCGTATTGGAGAGCTCAGTCGACCACAATTTTTTATTGAAGATATTTTTTTAAGAGTGCTTAAAAAGTTTGAAGACGCAAAGCGTTCGATTTTGAGCTTTGGCATCTGGTTCATACCACTAGGGCTACAAATGGGGGCACAAAATTAGCGTTACACAATACATAGTTTATGTTTCCGGTGAAGAAAACCCTGTAAATTTCTTTGGGGAGAAACACCCTGTACCTGAAACAAGATATGTTTGACTGGTTAATAGGTCGCGCGCCACCGTAATTGCTTTACGAATGTGAGGAGTGGGCACGTTCATTGCTTTACACTATATTTTTAGTATTTATCGTAGCGGTTGTTAGGACCACTTATGTAAACTGCACATAAAAATATCCCGTGTCAGACATATATCAAGAAAACTTGCAATAAGCAGAATATGTTATTGTTATGCAAAAAAAAAAGTTAGTTTTACTTATATCTGAGACGATTTATTTTTAAACTTTGAAATGCTTTCATTTTGCGTGCTCATATTTTCTTCTTAGTTCATAACTAACAATGCGCTGTAGCACACACAATGTGCTCAATCGTCGTCGTTATTCTAGGACGTCTCTTGAAGACAATAACATGAGAAAATACTAAAATGATTTGAAAATGAAAAGACTAGAGTACATTAGAAATGACAGCTAAGATGCTAATACTGAAATAAGATTGAAAAACAAGGCATCCGGAGTATAATACTCTTGTAGAATAAATGACAAAGGCTTTAACAATACAAATGCAGAAAGGCACGACCGCTAATATACATCTGAGACAGCACCGCGTTTTTAGCCCTTCATAACGTACTATCGTCTCTTTGGCGTTAAATCACCACCACAAACAATGGCAAATGTATTTTGTAAAGAAGTTTAATAAACCGAACGATAGTATTTTAACTGCATTATTTAGGATTTCAAATAAAATAAAGAAATGTTGTATATCATTGTTTATCGGCCACTGCAATTCAAATTGAACGAGACGTATTCACCTATGGTAACCGACTAGGTATTCTCGGCTACAAGGACATATTCCACCCCCTCAGGGGTGAACCCAGTCTGACATTTCATGCCGGCAGACTAATTTAACGCTAAAATATTCAGAAAACAAACGTTTTTTTGTTGTTGTTTATGGATTCACTACCTGTAAGAAGAAACATAGTTTGCGTAGAGTTTAGTACAATAGACTCCATGAAAACTAATTTATTCACTAGGATAAATTAGTTTGCAAAGATTCTAAACACATTCGATGCACAATCCCAAGCCAAGTTTCTTTACCATAGGGGGAACTCGTAAAATGTGCCGAAATATTCCCAATCATAATTCAGAATACCCACCATACCTTCTCAACTTTCAAATACCCGTACCTATGCCAAAAATGATCGTTGTACATAGCTACTTCTCTGCTCTCTTTTGGAAAAGCTGACACAATCATAATTGCAACGCTGTTTGACTCGTCAGTTCATACCAGAAAACAACTGTAGCAATCTTAGTTGTTGTTGTTGTTGTTGTTGTTTATTCTTTATGATTTTATTTTGATCTCTGAAATTTTTTTCGTTGTCTTTCTGTATTTTTTTACCTTTTTTGCCACAAGTGACTGGCGATTTTCAGCTTCTGTTATTATTTTTGGTCCCTCTTTTCTTCATTTTTCTCAGAATTCCCGGTACCTAACCTATACGATGTATTGTTCAACAAAAATATCAACGAATCGACAAAGTGGCTCGAATTGACGTTGGTCGATTTGAGCCCCTTCTGTGCAGCTAATCGTGGCGGAGATTGCGTGACTGTATCCTGCAACAAAATGCATTGTAAAACATGCCTATTTGTTTGGTTCATACGCATTTAACCTCATCTTCAGAGCAATACGTATGTTTCATTTGTGTTGATAAACATTGTCTGTCGATCGGCACGAACTTTATATACGCATCTTAAGAAATCCGCAGCATCTACTTTCACGCAAAGAACTTGGGAATGTCAATTGCTCTGCAATCTACGGAGAGTGATCGGCGTATAACGGTGCTTATAAAGACACCAGAAAACAATCTATGTGTGGCGCCGAGCATGCTTGCTGAAACATCAGGCTCAGTGCCACAGCGCAGAGTTTCTCGTTTATTGAAACATATCAGCCCCGTCATTGGCCGAACGGCCTCCGTGGACTGCAGCGATTGGCCGTCTCAAGTGCTTTGCGGGAGAGTAGACTCTCAAAAAAAGAAATGACCGAAACAAATGCTTTCGAAACATGTTTATTTTGCATACCTTTTGGGGAAGTTTTTTTTTATTTTTTATTTTTCACACATTTATAGAGGACACACAATCGCACCTCGTCATGTGGGTTGACGCCAGAGCAGACACAGTATTTAACACGTATTTTAGATCTTATATCTCGCACCTTCTCCTGCTACCTTCTCGCTAAGGTGAACCAGCAGCACCATGAGCTTTCTGTCGGAGAAGGTACTCTTCTTTGGGACTGGCGATGGTTGACGACGGCCCTTGTTTTCCTGCTCTCCTATCTCGTGGTGCGATTCTATCACAAGGTGGCCAAGTACCCGAAAGGCCCATTCCCGCTGCCCGTTGTAGGAAATCTTCTGGGTGAGTACTTTAGCGATCGTTTGTCGTAGCGTATCTGATGCAGACAAGAGATGTGTTATCAGTACCCCCGTACAGCTCCGTCGGCAGGTTGTATGATAAAGATTGAGAGCTCAGATATGGCACCAGAAATCAGGGCACGTGTTATTGAGCAAGAAGTATTTTCTCATATGTACAGTATATATTGCTATTCGCGTGAATCGCCGCTGCATCCATTGTAACGAATAGTAACTTGTATCACCTTATCTATACAGGTACAACTTGAAGCTTATTTGTGCTGCTTTGAGGAACGAGATTTATCAATGGGTGACATTACTATTTTATTCCGCCATCAGAAATTTCACAGGCGTAATAGAGGCTACAATACACAGACTGGTGTATGTAAGGCTATATAGTGTTTTCTTGAGAAACGTTTGTTCGTGTTTACTAGGGTGCTTCCAGCTTCTTCGTCTAAAAAACTTGGCGTAAGTATTTTTTTTTCGTGTGTGTGCGAATTCCACAACAACTTTAAATTGAAAACAATTAGTGCTCGTTTAAAAAAAAAGAAAAAGAAATCAACTAGCTTTTTTTGTCTTTGTCACTAGAAGTTGGCTGTTCTTTTTTTTAAATAATGAGTGTACAAAATACGCAATTACGATAACAACAATACTCTCTTAGAACAAATATGAGTCACCTTTTTCGCAGAGCACTTGCAGAGCCAATTACTGCTTCCTGCGGAAGATAGCTTGAAAAATTTGAACGCCAGAAACACGCTTTTACTAACAAAAAAAAAGAAAGAAGAAGAAGAAAAAACGTTTGCGCCTTGCAATGCGTGTGATATTCTAGATGCTCGTATTTAGGTCGGTGTAAAATCGAACTTTAGTTTTCATTTATGAACAATATTCAGCATAGCCATACCTCGAGCTTAATCTGCAGAATGCGGTGATCGTCTCTTCGAACGATTTGGCGGGAGAGCATATGCCCCGGTAGTCTTGCCTTTCGTTTATCTCGGTATGCGCACATGCTGTTTGGTTTCCTTATATCTCTCCGGTAAGCAGTTTCGAAAACGAACACACCTGCCAAAGCAAACAAAAGCCTTGTTTTTTTGTGTTTTTTTTTCTTTGCGCAGTGTTTTAGCATCAAAGGTTAAAGGCTCGTTCACACTCTTGCAACCGAGTACGACCGAGAGAGACAAGACGGGTTTTTAATCCTCTTACGACGTTTTAGGACCAGCTCCGCAGCAGCGCGCCCGGTCCTAAGACGTCGCAAGAGATTAAAAACCGGTCTTGTCTCTCTCGGTCGTACTCGGTTGCAAGAGTGTGAACGAGCCTTAAAGCGCCGTTGACACTCTTGCGACCGAGTAAGACCGAGAGAGACCAGACCGGTTTTAAGCCTTTTGCGACGTCTTAGGACCGAATGCGCTGCAGCGGAGCTGGTCCTAAGACATCGCAAGAGGCTTAAAACCGGTCTGGTCTCTCTCGGTCTTACTGGGTCGCAAGAGTGTGAACGGGTCTTAACAGAGTACAGAATCACCTCGGTCGGCATAAACTTATTTATTTAATTATTTATTCGAGGCAATGGCGTTACAGTAAGGGGGCAGGGGGGGGGGGGGAGGGAAATAAAGATGGAAGTTGAAGCGAAAATAATCATGCAAAACGTAGAAATATTTATTTATTTATTTGGAACTTTTGAAGATCCTTTAACAGCCCGTGGGCCTACAGGAGGGTGCAGTAGTGCATACATGCAAGAGATCAAACATCACAAAATACAGGACGCAAAAACAAAAAAATGCCTTGAAAACAATTTACATATTTACATACGTAATGTCAACAAAATGTAACCTCCGACAGTGCAAAACATATACCGCAGACACCAAGGTTGTCCCCATACCTGTATGGTTTGATAAACTGAAATGAAGGGAAAATATGATCACTACACAACAATCCCCATGCCATAAAACATTTTGAATTTCACAACACCGAGCATATTATTTGGCTGGCTGTTCCTAGTATATTTTAAAAATATACTAGGAACACTACAGGGACAATGCTTAATATAAAATTCATTCGGTGCAATGCTAGCTAGAAACACTGTCAGTCTGCTGCAATCCTATATGGTTACCGGGGAGGGGGCGGGGCAATTAATTCTGAAATATATCGTTTCTGCAGGGGAATCGTTGAACTTATAAGAATGATTCGGTCATTGTGATTTCGATACGTGAAGGTATCTTTCTCTTTTTAATGTCAATTCTACTGTGAACCAACTGCTTAAACAATTATGGAAAAGTGTGCTATGGACACTGCCTCTAACTCTATTCCTCAGTAGAACGCCCTATATAATGTTTCGTTTTCCTTAGAACTCAGGAATACCAAAGAGCTTTACAAGGCTGCCAACAACTGGTCTCAGAAATGCGGAGACCCAATCACGCTGTGGATGGGAGAGAAGCCAATGGTTGTGCTCAACACACACAAACTCGTGAAGGAAGCGTTCATTGAAAGGAGACACGAGTTTGCTGGACGTTTTTCTACCAAAATGGGTGAGTTATTGGCGCTCGATAATTATTTACCATTGAACACGACATACTTTCGTACAACTATTCGAGGTAATTCAAGATATTTAAAATATATTTTTTATAAGCGTTGTAGTTATAATTAGGTTTCATTCTGCGCATTCTGTCCAGCCGCGAGAACCAAAGAAACAACGTCCTCGATATATTTTTTATAGATATATCTATATTGCATTAAACGGGATATATCATCTTATACATACATATATTCCATTAAACGGTATATATCACTTTATACATATTTATATTGTAGTTTGTACATGCAACAATAAACGACGAGGACAGGGGAAGGGGGAAGGGCGCCCAGTAACAAGGCAGCAATTTCTCTCACTATATACTACCACCCTACCGAGATGCCTGTTTGAACTCAACTACTTAACAACGCTTCTAAATATCCAGACTCTCAATAACATGAAGGAATAGAAGGGCGGTGCTTGCACCATATTAATTAACAGTTGGCAGAGTATTGAGTATGATCTATATCCCGCTAGCGTAGCACATGTTAGTACGAAAGAAGTCCCGGCTTATTTGTATAGAACCATTAGAGCCTAAACATTTGACATAACTCTGTCCGGTTTAGGGAACAATAGTTCAAAATATATGTCCAAACCCGGCCATAATTCCAACGGTGGAAACGTTTCAAGGCCTAATCGCCTCTTCTTCATTGGTGACTATATGTAGAGCCCTTGTAAAGCACTTTTTTGTCTTTTTTGTCTTCTATTGTGATGTCTTTCTCTTCGCGTCAATTAGACGCCACGTCTTATGGTGAATCGCAGACGGACCTATTGGTATGTTGTAGTGTGGTTCGAATGTCCCAGAACTCCAAGCAAAGTCCCTGTCATGGATCAGTCTCAACATCAATAATGCAGGTGTTTCGAAGTGAAGACGGTACTCCTCAACGTCGCAGTCCACAGAGACCGCACACTGTTTGTTTGTTAGTCGAAATCGCGATCGTCGTTTTGATGTTGGCGGATCCTCTCTTACAAGTTCTTTGTTTTGCCGAAGTATGTGGCTGGAAAATATGTACCGGGAATCTAATAGGTAACACCTTGGGATATATTTTTAAGGGGCGATATTTTGGTTTTGCCGAGCAAGCTATGACATTTAATTTTGACGGATGTTTTTAAGGATGAGGTGATCTAGCTGCCAACTTGTGAAAGAGGGGTCCATATATTGATCTGTTTTTTTCAATGTGGCTTGACATTCGCGAGTTTGAGCTTTAATCAAACGCTTAAGGATCTTGTGTCGCCCGGGTGCATGAACGAGGCGTTTCAGACAAAGGCTTCGATGAACCACGTGATCAACTACAACACAGCATCCAAATCAAGCTAGAAAATATCAATATGTCTTCGAACCTGTAGCAAGCGCGCCTACGTCAAGGGCCTTCACGATATCAAGAAAAAAAAGGCACTATTGTATGCAAACTAAATAAATAAATAATGCTTCTGAACGGCCATGGCCATTGGCACCCCTGAACTCTGAGAATACCTCAAAACGTTGGGTTTCGGAAAGTTATCGCGGACTCTTGGTCGAAATTCTCCATTAAATCATGCACGTATGACTTCCGCGTACAACTTTATCTTGGCAATGCAAGTATGAACGTGTATGAGGCTACGTGTTGCCCATCTCCACATTTTGAGCCGCTGAATCAATGTCATTTGGCTGAATAAAGCAGTGCGCGGGCTCTCCTCCTCTCCCCGGAAATGCAAAGAAAAGTTGTCGCGGAGTATAGTGAGACGATCACCGTTTATTTGGTGTTCCGAAGGGCTCTCATGATGGGGTTTTCAGAAATAACGGCATTTACAGTTTCGTAATAACGATATCTTACATCCGTATGACTTGACTGAATTGTATATTAATTTTTATTTGTGTTCTATTTACAGTCAATAACCTTGTCATGTAGGGCATTACACAAGACACGTAAATTAAGTTATTAAACAAAAACATAAATTGTACCAATTGTTCAAAAGACTAACTATATGCAATGCTCAATTCAAATTTAAAAAAGAAGCATTTTTTTCTTCTTGTTTGTTATTAGAACAAAAGTAGCACTCTCTATCGTCGAGCAGCAGAAACACGATTTGTTTTCTGTATAATGTAGCAGTTCTTAGCTCAGCTTCTAATTCTATTCAACCAAATTACTGCTCTAAGCGGACTACAAGTTTACTTCGGCTATCATTATTGTGACTTTTTTGCGTTATTGCAAATACCTCGAGCCTTAAAATTTTAAAGTGTTTGCACTCGGGCCCTATTACAACAGAGAAATAAACGCGTAAAGAAAAGTGTTCAAACTTTGCACTTTGTCTTTTGCAAGGGGAACTCCAGAGGCAAGGAAACCACAACATTATGTTTGAGGACTATAATCCAACCTGGAAAACCCTGCGGAAGTTGGCACTGACCGCCGTCAGGTATGCGAAATCAACACCGCGTGATTAAAATGGATGGCCCTTCAAATGGATTTGATAAATTGGTTCCTTGACGCTTCGCCATAGATTTCTGTACAAAGCTGGCAGAAGATGGTGCATTTTCTATTTCATTATTGCAATGAACAAAATTACTTGAGTAAAAAATACAAAAAAAACGATGATCCTAATTTCCCTACTTGCGGTTCCTGTCAAAAAAAAAAGTTTATTACCATAAGAGCCGACAGATATAAAAAGGTGAGACAGCAAGTTCGCAGAAACTAATCTCCGATAGCAGACGATATTTTGAGTCGTATGCGGAGCGGGAATTTTCAATGTAGGGCATGACTATTATTTTCACAATTATTACACACTGACTGACCACAAAAGCAATCTTAATCAATTCAGTTGTATTGATTAAGTCGTCTTCATTTGTACAGGGCCACATAATTAACAAACTCAGGATTTTTTTAAATTTTTCACTTACGTAATTTAATTGTTAGAAAATTTGATAACAAAATGCACCACTTTCAACCAGCTCTGCACAATCTTAGCTGGGTACGTTAAGAAACCAATTTATGTTGTTCCTTCAAAAAGGCCAACGATTAATTTGCCTCACGCCGTAAATCTGTTAATTCGCAACGTCAGATAATGTTAATTTTGACAGGCTTGTAGGACAGTGCATATGGTAAGACTCATGTTAGCGACCTACAGGTAGGTAAATGAAAGGTTGCTCTTCTGACTCCTGAACATTATATATATATATATATATATATATATATATATATATATATGCGAATTTCAGCCATTGAGGTGTGTCCATTAAATATGGAGTTCTGTAGCAAAAGTGTGATTTGCGATTACAATAGTACAAATTATTTAGTTTCCTGTTCATCATATACACCTCCTCTTTTATCTATTGTCATTGGATGCAAAATTTTATTTGCTGGGATTGCATGTCATCATGTTTCAACAGCTTCAGCAGCGCCGTCGTAACATTTTCAATGCTTCTGTTAGCTTAAACAGATAAAAATGTACAAGCCCGTGGGATGGGGGACGGAAACGCTACATCAAATTGCTGGGTGTAAGAGGGGACATACGCAAATGCTTAACACTATGAAAAGCCTGTTTTTCAATGTGCCAAGTACGCATAGCACCTGTCACCTAACGTGCTTGCTTATTTGTAGTCGTTTGGAGTGTAGGAGCACGTATGAATACGTTGATTTCTATTGGTATTCCTCGCAGGAAGTACGCCGTCAGTGACTCGTTGGAGAACCTTTGCTGCGAGGTCGTGGATGCTTACGTGGATTCGTTGAAGGAGGGACCCAATATAGTGGATTCGAGAGCTCCTTTTATGTACATGCTCTACAACATAATCGGCCTGTCCGTCTATGGAGCAAAGTAAGCTTGTGTCACGAAATCACGTGAGCTCGGTACTCTCATGTTGACGGTTTGGATTCTTGCTTTTGTTTTCACCCAACGGTAATCAAAGAATATAAATAAAGAAGACTGATAAATGAACGATAAGTACTTGCTTTAGATATGAGCAATGGTTAATTTCGCTTCTGTTGAATGCATTTCATATAAAAAGACGAAACTGCTCGAACGACAGTGGCACTTTCAACTGGGACTGGTTTATGAATATGTATGCACTGGTGCATCTAGCCACGAGGGATAACTGTGGTGAAAAGGGATAAAAAAACATATACGTCTATTCTTTCACTTTCTTAAATAGAGCCATCTTTACGTTGCTGTGTACCAAAACACACCTTTGAAGCGGGGCTTCCTTTTATTAATCATTGTTTTTTGTTTAATTTTGCAACAAGAATCGTAATTGCAGACCAAGAAGCAAAGACATAGTGAAAGTGAACTTCCTAAGTTACAAAAACAAGGGTTATAACTGGTAAACATTTATACCTAAAAACAAAATGTGTTTCGGAGTTTTTGAGTATCAACTTCGAAGCTGCGGATTTTCTAAATATATTTGACGAGTGCAAATAAGCGACAAGTCAAAAATCTCGTTTTGACACCACACACACAAAAAGGTTTTTCAACAGTGACGTGACTAATCATTTTTAATTTACAAAATTCTTAAAAATGGGAGGAACAAAACCGTCCACATTTATTAGTTTCGAACTAAAGAGCTGTAGATATACAGTCGAGTATTTGCTGGGATATCACGAGGGGCTAATTCGAGTCTCCGGCATATACGTTAATAAAAACTGACAATAAATGAATACAACGTCACATTTGTTTAAATACGATCCCTACGCATGTATACAAAGTGTTTCTTTTTTTAAGTTTAACATATTTGTTTAAATAAAAAGGCTTGAAAGCTACACTAATACGGCTTGTGCAGGTGAGTTATGCCGCCAGGGGCACAGAATATAGGGGTCTTAAAAATGTGTCAATTAACTTTTAATCAGTTAAAATAGACGTATGGTTCCAGCTAGAAAGAAACTTGCTGGGCGTCATCGAAAACCACTAAATCAGTAATTTTTAGAAATTCTTTGAGCGCCAGCGAGAAAACGCGGTTGATAAGAGACGGAAAACCCGCTTGTGTCGCGTTATTGCACATGGGTCATTCCATGCCAAAGGAGACGACAAGTTTAGTCCTATTTTGGATATTCTTGAAAAAAATAATATGAATAAAGACACGTCTGAAAGTAAGGATGGCTAAGTTTGAAGGCTGAACTACGTTTATTATTTTTTCTTTTTTGCTGACGTCATGCTTCAAAGTGCGCGGAATCGGAGAAAACCTTCTGTACTTCGAAACATTGCTGAAAAAAAGAAGCTATTCTTACCACATAATTCTAAGTTTGTGTGCAATCGAGCACTAATTTAATACGTTCTATCTTACCTTGAAAGGAAAACACCTTACGCCGCCATTTCGGGTCCAGACAGGCACTCTAAACCCAAGCAAATATCTTAAAGATTTCCTGATTTGTTTTAGTCAACTTGCATTACAATTGTGAAACATTATTCGGACAATTTGTAATTAAATTGTGGATATGTCACTTTTTTCAAACACGGCCATATAGAGGGTAAAGAAAAGCCATGTGGGCAACGGTGCTCGCATTTTCGGAAATAACCGAAAGTTCAACCGACCCCATCTGTTCAACATATCACAAAATTTGAAAAGTGCTTTTTGTTATTTTGGAGAAATTACTTTTTAAATAGGAGGCAGGACGTTATTGCCCCCAGGCGTCCGCCTCGTCAGCAACGCACGCCGTCGTCTGCTACGGTCGAGTGAAACACTGTACAAGGTACAAAATTTCCGTAATTATATTTGTATAGATAACGCTAAGAATCTTGAAATTATGACATGTCTATTTATAGTGACTAGAGAATCCATATTTTCTTGCTCTAAACAATATGTCCGGGTGCGCATGCAAGTTGAATAGCGACAACTCGAAATATTGTGTGGGGTTCTTTTTATCAAAGGCAAAACGAAGCACATTTGTAGCTCACCGATATCTCTTTCTCTTATGTACATAAATGTAATATATAGTCCATAAATAATATATCACATTTAGAATATCAGTGTTTCATTGGCTTTTAGTTCACGTAGTTAAAGTTGTTGGTCCTCCCGGTGGTGTGGGAGGCAGGTTCCGCTCCGATGGGCTGGAGCGTGGTGTCACGAACGTCGCTGAATGACGGGTCGACTCACTGCTTGAATAGAACTATGTGCATTTATTTACACTCTAGTTAGAAGTCCTAACTTGGGAGACCATCCTGCCTCGTCTAAAGTCTCGACCCCCGTCCCCAATTTCTCTCAATCAAATCCCAAGTCCGAATCTCCCAAAATCTTTTCCGCACTCCTTTTGTAGGCCCGTAGGGGCCTCCTTTCCCCTCAGGAACCGACCAATCTCTTAAAATCCCACCACTCACACGTGGTACACGGTTCTCCAATGGTCGGCGAGCTGTCATCCTGGCGCTCCAACCGCCAAACCCAAATTTCATGTAGAGTCGTTCTCAGCAATTTTCCCAGTCTGGCTGGCGCCAACCGCTAAATTATTGCATCGGGCAAAAAGCGACAATTTTACACTAAGCGGTAAAACCCTCTGCACACAGGCACACTCGGTTAACATCCACGAGCAGCTCTAAGAACGGGCCGTCCCAGGGATCTGTCCGAGCAGACTCCCGAAACCCGAGACGTTTCTTAACGACCGCGGGGGAACCGCTTTCACCTCTCGGCCGCTCTGCCCACGCAAATGCTCCCTCCAAAACACCGACACCCACAAAGAAAGCTAAAAAAACAATGCCGACGCAACTCCGGAAAGTTCTGACAAAAGAAAACACCTTAATTAATACGCATGATTTCTATATACTTAACTCACGTCATAGTCTAGAACACTGCACACGTCTGGAACCTCACCGGTATAGTCTGTCTGCTGCAATGTCTTTAGCATCGCACGGAGAACTTTTCCTGCACGTTTGATGTAGACGTTATTTTAGCTACCACATGCCCGTGTCCTATAGGCGCCACATAATGGTATTGACGCGTTTTTTGTATGGATTTTGCTTGCTCATAGCGGTTGCTGAGTTTTTGTCTCTTTCTCTCAGCTGTGACGACGCTATCTGGAGCCAATATGACGTTCACATTTTTCATTGAAGCCTTTGCCCATTCATAAGGTCTTGTCCTGTAATGATCTGATTGTCCAATGGCCTTTGAATGCTAGCTTTGTTAGCCAGCCTTTTTATAGTGCCACCTAAGCCTTCCATGAGATGTGGCGAAAAAGTGCCACGTCGCTTCCAACTCAAAGTCTTCCTTGTGAAGGCAGAGGTTAAGGAAGTTGTTCCTCTTCTTATACTGAGAAGCAGCGCCATCCGTAATATAAGGAACTTTTGCGAGGTCTGCTTTTTGTTTTCTGAGATCATGCAGAAAGTGGTGTTGAAATGCATGCACTGCCGCGTTGTCATGTTGAAGGGATTCGGACACAACCACGAAGGAATGAGTAATGTACGAGTAAATTCCTTCCTTCATGCTTTGAGTGAAAGCAACAGGATGAAGTGTCGCTTGAGTGCTGCTCCAATGGAAGGACTGGGAAGAATCCTGAACGATGAAGTTGTAGTTCTCTGCAAAGTCCATGATGACAAGTGCCTGCGTTAATGGAAGTATCGATTTCAGAAACCTAAGATAATTTGACTGAACTTTGCTCCCATAGTGATGACATTTCAAGTTCTCCAACTTTTTGAGAAGGTCTCCCACTACTTCTGTGGTACTCGATGCAACTGTCATGAGCAGGCACTTGTCCGAATGAACCCACCGCTTGTACTTTATTTCGCCGTCTTCGGGAGTCTTGCTTTGGAGAAAATGTTTGAGCGGTTCTGGCCCTGGGCATCTCGAGCAGGTGTTCATTATGCAGCTCTCTTCTTCGATTGAACAAACCATAAGCTCCATAAGCTCGCCACAAGTTTCTTTTATTCCCAAAGCGTGCAGCATAAGCTTGACGTTTTGATGGTACTCGCACACACAAACAGAGTGTGTGCCAGTTGAGCCTGACACACCTGGGGGACGCAGAGATGCGAAGGTTGAAAAAGAGGCTGGCAGGTCTGGATTTTCCTCTTTTTATTGAATGAAAGCTTCCTTTAGGTTCAACAAAAGAAGCCGCCTTTGATTTCCTTTTAGGGCGTTTTTCATTCCAGGAAGACAGTACGATATCCTGTCATCTTGTTAAAAGGCCTCAATTGAGATTTTCAGCTCGGAAGACAGTGGGCGATTGTTTTGTGGATCGGGTTTTTCGAGAATTCTTTTCGTGTCTCGGAGTCGTCTTGCAGATCGCACTATCTCTTTGCCGCAACCAAAATATCCACTAGTTTTAGATATTGTCCAAGATGGCGGGCATAGTGCTAGAATTAACAGCTTTTCTTGTCTAGACTTCGAGCTTTGGAAATTTTCTCGAATGCTACCCACAAAGACTTATAATCGCGCAGCAATGATTTGTCCTCTACAGGAATATTAGTTAGTGACATATTCGGATAGACACTTGTACTGGCATCCACGCAAGGATTTGAATCCGCATTTCTGCACTTGGGTGACTTAGGGCTCTCTCAGTCCTTTGCGGGATGCTTTCTCCTTCCTGGGGCCTCTGTTGTGGGGCTGTAAGGTGGATCCGCAGCACCCTCCCCGGATGTGTTGTGAGCTGCTCTGTTGCCGTCGAGCTCAAATGCCTCTTTCAGACCTGCACACTTCATATAACATTTGGGACATAACCTGTCACCAGAAACTAAGCCGAGAGATATCAGCCTTTGCGCCAAAGTGTTAGAAATAACAGAAGTTCCGCGGCATGGTCTTCTGTGTTTCGCAAAAGCGTGCATGCACAGCTTGAGAGTGGTGTGGGTCGTGTACTTAGAAAGGTACATGTAAGAATGGTGTTCGCAAATGTCCATGACAGTAGATTCGAGTCTTTTTCCACGACGACAAAAACATCTTGTTGGTTGTGTGGCAGGTCTGAAAACAGCTTGGCCCATGTTGTTCGTACATAGTGTTTGAACTTTGAGGTGGCAACTTCCTGGGCCGAACGAACAATCCGCTGCGAAATCAACGGGACTGCAATTAAAAAAAAAGGCTGGCATATGTGAACAAAACAAACTGTTCTAAAATGAGCCTTTTTTTATGCACTATCAGTTACAAAATTGTTTCCGATCAACGCTAGTCCTACATGTTTACAGCGGTGCTGTTCCGAGGCATAAATAGGGTACAAATGTCACTCAGATAAGACTTCAATATACCAGAAAAAGTAGGCGAATACCCATATTTAGGGGTTTTAGATAGGAGCACAACACGGAACTCTTTTTATATAGGTTAGACATATATTTTACAAGCGGTAAACAGGCAACATGCTTCTGTTGTGTCATAACCTTCGAATGTTCGTTGGCCTGAAATATCCATTTTTAATGTTCTGCTTCTTCCAATGTTTCACTCTCTGTTTTTCAGTTGCGCTATGTATTTGCACCACAATACCTTTTCGTTGAAAGGAAGCCAAATCACCGTTATCGTTCGGTATCGTTGACGATCTCGTGCGTCCATTATTTCATTTTTTACAAGCAAACGCAGTATGAAAAAAAAGTGAAGACGCGCCGCGCCGTCTGCTACCCAATTCTGACGAACCGTCTGCATGCACAAACTCGGTTAGCAGACGACTGCTTTGTCTCCCATCACCCGGGCACATGTAAAGTAGAATTAAAGCCTTCAAATTAGCGTGCCAAAAGAATATTAATACGAGGTAGGTAAAATAACAGTCACATCCAGCGTGCAGGAAGAGTTTTGCGTGCAAATTTAAAGACAGTGCAGCAGACGGATCATACAGGTGACGTTCCAGACGTGCGCAGTGTTCTAGAATCTAGCCTATGACTTGAACTGAAAGATAATGGAACATTAATATTCTAAATGTGATATCGTATTTCTGGACTATATTTTATATTTGTGTACATAATAAAAAAAAACGCCTGTGAGCTACAATTGTGCTTTGTTTTGCCTTTGATAAAAAGAATCCCAAACAATATTTCGAGTTGTCGCTATTCAACTTGCAAGCGCACCGCGAAATATTGTTTCGAGCAAAACAATATGCCACTCTCTAGTCACTATAAATAGACATCTGGCATAATGGAAAGATCGCTCAGCGTTAGCCATAGAAATATAGGGGGTCCCAAGTCACCAGGCTCGATCTAAAATGGGCCATAAAAATCGGCGCCTGCATCTAGCAATCTAAAATTTTCGTAAAAGGTGTATTTCACGGGTCGGTTTTTCTTTTAAAATATCAAATCGTAGCTCCCTTGCTGTAAAAAATACGGCCAAAAAACTTGATATGGTCAACGCCGGAAATTTTCAAATTTTTTGATATGTTGAACAGATGGGGTTGGTTGAACTTAGGCTATTTCAGAAAATGCAAGCACCGTTGCCCACATGGCTTGCTTTTTTCTCCCTTTTTTTACCTATTTTATGGTTGTTTTTAAAGAAAGTGACATAAGCACCTTTTAACTAAAAATTGTCGGAATACTGGTTTACAATTGCATTGCAACCTAGTCGAGCATAAGGTTCAGAAAAATAAGTAAAAAAAAAAGCTTCTTAGTTAAATTCTAATTTCAAGATAACTAAAAAATAAAGAAATATTAAAAATTTGCTTAGGTTTGGAGTACCTGTCTGGGCCCAAAATGGCGGTGTAAGGTGTTTTCCTATATCAGCGCTCGATAGCATGCAAACGTAAGATTATGTGGTAAAAATAGCTTTTTTTTCAGCAATTTTTCGAAGTACAGAAGTTTTTCTCCGATTCCCCGCACTTTGGAGCATGACGTCAACAAAAATAAACGTAATTCAGCCCTCAAACTTAGCCATCCTTACTTTCAGACGTGTCTTAATTCATATGATTTTTTTAAGCATATCCAAAATATGACAAATATTGCCGTCTTCTTTGGCATGGAATTACCCACATGCAGCCTTGCTCCTGTTGCACAAAGTTCAGAGCCCCGCCGTGCTTCCCACTTCCTCAAAGTATTTCTAATGTTGACTGATTTAGTGTTTTTGATGACGCTCAGCAAGTTTCTAATTGGAACCATATGTTTATATAAAGATTTTTAACTTATTTCACTTAACTAGCCTACTGATTATTACGATTATCCTCTTATACTATGTCCCCCTATCCGTATAACCCACCTGCACAAACCGCGTTAATGTAGGTGTTTTTTAACGTGTTAAGCCTTAAACGAAACGCCCTGTGTATAATAATGATATGTTTATATTTAATGTTTCTACACTTTTCTAATGTTCACCCGTTTTATCTCCATCCACTCCATATATGTTTCTGTTTCAGGTTTGATAAAGAAAGCCCAGAATTGACCAAGCTGCAAGCCATTAACAAAAGCTTCTTCGAATTAGCACCTAATGGACTGCCAAGTGACATTGTGCCGTGGCTGGGTCTACTTTACCGTAGGCGTGAAAAGAAGATTGAGATTCTTTTCAAGGAATTTCTTGACATACTTGATGGCCTGTACAAACGAGCTGCGAAATCATACGTCCCCGGTATGTTAGTTGGTTTTTCTTTCTTTTTTTCATTCTTTTCTTTTTTAGAACTTTTTGTTTTGCGGCTATTTTTTGCACTTTAGTGATAGCCACCTTGCCCCAGTGGTCCCGAAACAAGGCGTTTTCCAACAGAACCACAGTTCACGGGTTCGAATCCCGCCCGTGGGTCTCGCTATATGACGGAGGACTATTGAGGAGAAGGCGCAGCGCAACCGAGGCTTTGGTTGCACGTCCACAGATGCGAACGGATGCCCTTTCGTTGGTTAGGTACTTAAACCCCCAAACTTTGTATTGATTATATACCACAATCATTGAAATATCAATGACAAATACCATGGTCATAAATTCTTAACATTTGCAGAACCGGCGAAAAAGGTATGCTATGCCTAGACGCGAAATTCACGAAAACAAAATTCTAGGTTCGATTTAAATTTCTCAATCTCTTTCCTAAGTCAACTGCGGTTTTTTTTTTCTTTCAAAAAGTGCGATTTTTTGGAGATGGTTTATTTTAAAGGAGCTGTGCAACGATATTCAATTGGAATGTTTTTCACTTTACACGAGCTTACTGGCACTGGTGGGACTCAAGGATACTCACACGCAACGCCACTGGCCAAGAAACTGCTTTGTTGCGGTGTAATTTCAAGGACAAAAGCGATCATTTTCATTCAATCTCTCCTTTGCATAATTTGATAACGTAACGTGGGGATCGCAGTACACCCAAGTGACGATATTTGAATGCGGTTCATAGATTGGACCCGAGCATTGCGTGGGCACTCGATTTGGGCTCGTGATAATTCCTAGCTCGAGAAGCATTCGAATAGTGGCCCGTGTCCAATCGCTGCAACGACGACAATAGCCGAGCCATAACAATATCGGGAACTCAGCGCGTGTCCTGTGCTTTGCCAACCCCAGCGCGTGGCTATGATCAACATTGGCGGAATATAATCGGCTTCAGATCACGTGGCCGCTTGTTCTGGCTGCGAGTTGAGGGAATGAACGCCGCTCGTTTTTCTTTATTTTTTTTCTGGGACTTCTATGGCGTGGGGTGAAAAACAAACGCGTGTTTCATAGGTCATTAACGTCAGGGATCCGTTTTAAGTGGTATTTGCGCAAAGTACAAAAATTGTTGCATCGCCCCTTTAAAGCCAACAAAATTGTAACGAAGAATATATATGATAAAAACAAAACAGCGCAAAGACAAGGCCGAAGTAGAAGGAACAACAGGACACACGCGCTGTGACATGATCAAAACAAAACAGCGCAAAGCATCTAAGGACGAGTTGTAGATAGCGAACAACAGGACACAGCGCTGCGACATGATAAAAGCAAAACAGCGCAAACGACAATGCACGAAGCTCAGAAGGAACAACGTAGGACACAGCACTGCCGACTATGATAAAAACAAAACAGCGCAAAGACAAGGACGAAGTAGAAGGAACAACAGGACACAGCGCTGTGACATGATAAAAACAAAACAGCGCAAAGACAAGGACGAAGTAGAAGGAACAACAGGACACAGCGCTGCGACATGATAAAAACAAAACAGCCGCTGAAAGACAAGGACTGAAGTAGAAGGAACAAGCTAGGACAGTACAGCGCTGTGACATGATAAAAACAAAACAGCGCAAAGACAAGGACGAAGTAGACGGAACAACAGGACACAGCGCTGCGACATGATAAAAACAAAACAGCGCAAAGACAAGGACGAAGTAGAAGGAACAACAGGACACAGCGCTGTGACATGATAAAAACAAAACAGCGCAAAGACAAGGACGAAGTAGAAGGAACAACAGGACACAGCGCTGTGACATGATAAAAACAAAACAGCGCAAAGACAAGGACGAAGTAGAAGGAACAACAGGACACAGCGCTGTGACATGATAAAAACAAAACAGCGCAAAGACAAGGACGAAGTAGAAGGAACAACAGGACACAGCGCTGTGACATGATAAAAACAAAACAGCGCAAAGACAAGGACGAAGTAGAAGGAACAACATGGACACAGCGCTGTGACATGATAAAAACAAAACAGCGCAAAGACAAGGACGAAGTAGAAGGAACAACAGGACACAGCGCTGCGACATGATAAAAACAAAACAGCGCAAAGACAAGGACGAAGTAGAAGGAACAACAGGACACAGCGCTGCGACATGATAAAAACAAAACAGCGCAAAGACAAGGACGAAGTAGAAGGAACAACAGGACACAGCGCTGCGACATGATAAAAACAAAACAGCGCAAAGACAAGGACGAAGTAGAAGGAACAACAGGACACAGCGCTGCGACATGATAAAAACAAAACAGCGCAAAGACAAGGACGAAGTAGAAGGAACAACAGGACACAGCGCTGCGACATGATAAAAACAAAACAGCGCAAAGACAAGGACGAAGTAGAAGGAACAACAGGACACAGCGCTGTGACATGATAAAAACAAAACAGCGCAAAGACAAGGACGAAGTAGAAGGAACAACAGGACACAGCGCTGCGACATGATAAAAACAAAACAGCGCAAAGACAAGGACGAAGTAGAAGGAACAACAGGACACAGCGCTGTGTCCTGTTTTTCTACTTCGTCCTTGTCTTTGCGCTGTTTTGTTTTTATCATGTCTACTTACCAACTAGCCCAAACTTCTACGTTAATCAAGAATATATAATACATCCAGCAATTCATTCGGGATTGCTGAACGTGGAATATAAAACGGTCTCAGTGACGTTATCGAATGACAAAAAAAAAGGATCCTCCGTAGACTGGGCTTGTTGCCTAGTTACCTAAATGTGTTTGGGAGCTTTAGTATAAGCTTTTGTATTGCGGTAGCTATATTCAGTACCTGCATGCTCAGGGGTGCGCGGTATCATTACAACTTTGTAGCATACACAGGGGTGTCTGCGAACTATAAGGTATTGGCATTGTATTGCGCAAATGATCTGCTAAAATTTTCTATTGCATAGTCCTTGTTTTCGTGTATGTCTCCCAGAAACATTAGTTTTAGTTTTTGTCCTGCTGACGTTCCAAGTAAGGGGCATATTTCTACGTTGCCTGAGGGTGTCTTTCCACTCGTTTGTGTCGCCCGCCGATGTTTCACGTTGAGACTTCGTAAATGTGCATCAAGTTCGTTTGTAGCGTGACTAAAGGTAGCTTTAAGAACCACTGACTTCCTTTTATCTCAAGTTTGTTCTACAACAACCAACGTAGGGACAACAAGTTAAGTTCCAAAATGCAACGTAATTTGTTCTCTTTGTGTGCACGCTTCAATACTCGGGAGATGCAGTTCCCTTAAAATTCTAATTGCAGACGCGTTCCTAATACCGTGCCCATGTCCCAAACTCTCTCAGAGCATCAAATGACTGTACGTGTTTCAGAAACCACCACAACACTGGTAAGTAATTAAAAAAAAACTAAGAATGCTCAGTGAATGGCAACCAGGAGCTTATGATATATTGTCTAATGCCCCATTGAAAACGAAGCTCTATACTTTGATGCACATAAATCGAAAATGGCAGACATAACGCAGTGCATCAACCGTCAAGTACATATCCATCTACTCCATTTACCGCGCCTCGCGCATATTTTGGCACACTTTGCGCTTATAAAGCATTTTTGTTATGTGTCCATGAGAATATTTTAAACACATTGACCAGTTTTTTTTGTCAGTTTACTGCGTAGTTTAATGTTAATTTAAATTGACGAGGTTTCGGCCAAAATGGAGGCTTGAAAGTTGAAAGGAACGGAGTCAGTGAAGTTACTTTGTGCGTTAAATAAAAAATGTTTGAAGATATCCTTTCTTTTTTTTTTTCATGCTTTAGGAAAAATTGAAAACTTCACGCACTCCATGTTGGCAGCGAGAGACGAAGCCATTGAGCAAGAAAAGAATGACGCTCAGTACCTCACCGAAGCCAACATGGTTCAGATCATTATGGACGTCTTCGGAGGTGAATAAGATATAACAACTTTGTGCACATATCTGTATCAAATAATAATAATCTATATATTTCACGTTATATACAAACAAAGCTGATGCTGATACACGCATGTGACATATGCGTGATTGACGGAGGATCAACTCATATTTGTCGTTCTGTAATGATGATATTGATTGCAAGTACGCTCATTACGCCGCGAACTCTGAAGCTCAATTCGCACATTGATAAAGTTTTGATAGGAACTGTAGGTAGTGGAAACACGCTTTATTGGTGTTGCTAAATTACTTATTTCCTACTTAAGATCGCATACCATCAGCTCTATTGTACTCACTAAATCTACTTTCTTCAAATATGACATCTAACTGAAGAATCATCTAAAAGAAAGCTTATTAGTCACAACAGTGTCCAGATTAGACTTAGCTAGATCCCAGATGTGTTAATCAGCTCGATACATTTGGGCATTATTGAATATAAACCTGTTATTAATAACCTTTTCAGCTGCAACGGATACTTCATTGGGAGAGCTACAGTGGTTATGTCTGACGATGACCAGAAAGCCAGAGATACAAGAAAGAATAAAGGAAGAAATAGAAAGAAACTTGGGTAACTAATACTTTTGTCTTTTTGCGACTGCTTTCAGCGGAACCTTTTGTGTGGCTCTCAAAAGATATACGCTTCTACACATCGTTACTAGAGGGAACAAGAACCGAAAGCATGTAATGAAGCATCTCCTCCCGATAGGTCTAAACTGAAACTTTACCCATTCTACGCGCAAGTAATCTCCTCGTGACAACTGTTTGCCTTCGTCTCCACCTCTCTCAAGTGAGGGAGAGGAGCAGACGAGCTCTGATTCGAATGAATAGGGGGTAAACTAAAGCTAGCTGCCTTTGTTTCCACTGCACTGGTCCAACGCATTCCAATGCGAAAGTCAAACGCCGGACGCCTGCGTTCCGAGTTCTAACGCGATCCACGAATGCAGTGGGGACAAAGCTACTATAGCTTTCGCTCTACCCACTAATCGTTCCAATCATAGCTCAGCGTTCTGACGTCCGTGAGCGCTTCTGTCTCCTACTCTGCCTCATTTTCTCGGCGCATAGAGAGACTATACAGCTTAAAGGGATTGTCCGGTCAATTTTCGTATTCAAGAAAACATTTAGACCTCATTGCCAATAGCTGTAGTGCATGAATGAGCACCTTTCACGACGAACCTGAATTTTGTCTGCTTCCGTGGACAAGTAAGTGTATCTTAAACCAAGCGTGCATAAATATGCGTTTTAGTCATCTACCCTCAGAACAGCGAAGGCTCTGACGAAACTTAACGCAAAGATCGCGCCGAACTGAAGCGCCCTTCGAATTTCGTCCTCCGCGTGAGTGCTACGACGTGGTTTACGCTCGTTGCTGCGCTAGCAAATGTTTTGCGAATGAAAGGGGACTCTCATTGCGCGGTTGCCACGCTCCGCACTTCTCCGCGAGACTTACAGTGGCCGAGTAAAATGGAACGCCAAGGTGCGTCGGGAGCACTGTGTTCCCACGGAGGATTGGGGCATAGGATCTGACAATTGCAAGCCTGGTGTGACGTCACACGAGGCATGGGTGCGCACCCATTGATACTCGCCAACTTTGGCACGGAGTTTCGTATAATTACCCGTCATTGATTAGACTACATTTGGGTGTCGTTTAATGAAATAAAAATGGCCCATGTTAATCATTAAGCGCCATTCACACACTTGCAACCGAGTACGAACGAGAAAGACAAGACCGGTTTTTAAGCCTCTTGCGACTTCGTAGGACCTGCTCGGCAGCAGCATTTCCGGTTCTCCGCCGTCGCAAGAGGCTTAAAACCCGATCTTGTCTCTCTCGGTCGTACTCGGTTGCAAGTGTGTGAACGGCGCTTCAAAGCCCGTTCACACACGTGCAACCGAGTACGACCGAGAGAGACAAAATCGCTTCTTAAGCCTGTTGCGACGTCTTAGGACCGGATGCGCTGCTGAGGAGCTGGTCCTAAGACGTTGCAAGAGGCTTAAAAACCGGTCTTGTCTCTCTCTACCCTTCTCGGTTGCAAGTGTGTGAACGGTGCTTTAGGTTCACGCCAGCTAACCATCACAAGTCCTTCAGAACTACCGGTTTTCACCGGACAATCTATTTAAGAAACCCAGTGCGTGGAGTGTCCCGCGCATCTTTCTATCAGTCCATTGGGATTCCCGGCATTTGGTGATAAGACCGCAGAAGTCACAAAGCAAGCACGAAGAGAGTAAGTCGCGTCCCGTAAAAATACGGACATAGACAATAAATTCGCAAGGCCTGGGTTCATACCTTTTATCTGATTGATTTAGCCGGTGAGATCGCAGACGCCCAACAAGATTATGAATGACGTGTTGTAGCAATTTTGGTGTTCTTTGGATTAAACCCAACTGCTCGTATTGTCGGTTGAGCTCCAGTGACTTAAGCTGCACCAAAGTTCCACACTTTGTACTGAGTGCGCGATAGCGTTTTCATCTCTCAAACATCTGAAACAGGGCAAGCTCGACCCGGAATGCAGGACAGAGAAAAGCTACCCTACACAGTTGCCTGCCTCTTGGAGACCCTGCGCATGTACCCCGTCGCTCCTCTAGGCCTCCCGCATAACACGACATGCAACACAGAAGTTGGTGAGTGTAGTTTTATACTACGGCTCGCTGTAGTACGACGCGGGGCCCAAAAATAATCGAAATGTTGTAATAAAAACAGATTTGTTTATTTTTAACAATTTGCCACGTTAATCTCCCTCAAAGTAGTCTCCATTTGCGTGAATGCTTCGATCCAAACGTGTGATCTACTTTTCAAAACAATTCTGGAACTCATGCAAGGTAATGCCTTTCCATGCCTCCCTCGTTCTTTGTTTGACCTCTTCCACATCCACAAAACGTTTCCTCTTCGGGACTTTTTTCATACGGGCGAAAAGAAAAATTTCATGCGGGCCGAAGTACGGTGAATAGCTGGGGAGGGAGGGGGGGGGCGGTGTCACGCCATTTTTGTTCAAAAATTGTTGCACTGACAGGGTGACAGGGCAGTGTGTGCTGGGGCATTGTCGTGATAGAACCACCACTCCCCCTTTCCCACGAATCGGGGCGTTTCTGCATCACTGAGTTGCGCAAGCGTCGTAAAACTCCTAGTTAAAACAACTGATCGAAGTTTCATCAGGAGGAACACACTAGGAGGGAACAATGAACCTCGAATCAAAAAAGCAAGTCAGCATCGTTTTGACATTTGGCTTGACCTGACGCGCTTTTTCATGGGTCGTGGCGAACTGGAACTCTTCCACTGACTTGACTGTTGTTTGTCTCAGGATCGGTAACCGTATCACCAGCTTTCGTCACCTGCAATAACTTTTGAAAAGAAAATTTGTGTCAATATACAAATGTCTTTTTTGCTGCGACAAGCGTTTACCCAGGAATGTTTTTTGATCACCAGTGAGCAAATACGCGCAAATTTCGTTGCAACTCTTTTCATGTTAAAATTTTCAGTCAAATTGCGTTGGCAGAAACTCAAGGGCACTCCACTCAGTTTAGCAAGTTCTTCAGTTGTTCTTGGATGGTCTGCCAAACAAAATCCCGAATTTCCTCAAGTTTTCATCAGTTGAGGATGTTGAGGGTGGCTCTGAATGAGGTTGGTCGTCGATCAATAACTCACCGAACTTGAAGTGAAAAAACCACTCGTAGACCTTCGATTTCTTCATAGCATCTTCTTTGTAAGCTGTCTGAAGCAGTGCAAATGTTTCCGCCGCCATTTTCTCTAAAAAAAAAATGTCACGGCCGCACGTTGTTTCATCAAATCAGAGATTGCAAAAAAAAACGAGGAATGAGTTTGAAGCGCTTGGAGAAAAAATTCACAACATGCCGCTAGAACATTAGGAGACGACACCGGTCGGCAAGCTGACTCGGAAGTGGTGCCGATAAGTGTGCTAGTGGCAGAAGCTGGTACCTCCTTCCGCCACTAGCCTCCAGAAATTCATTCTTGATACTTTTGGGTCCCCCCTCGTACAGCGATGTGCACCTGATTTCCAGCGATGATTTATGCAGCATTGATGTTTTTCTTTAAACGTTCAAAATCTTGTTTCAAATTACGCTTGAGGGTTCATATCAGGTTATGTGGAACACTGTATAAGCCATAATGGTCGCCTTAGTGGCAATACATTAGTATATTAAATCGCTGCAATCGAAGCGAAATATTTATCACTAATGATAAAGGTTTAGCTATACATGGCTTCCATTGACGTCGCGTCTGCTGCCATTGCTCCGTACCATGCTCATTTGGCATCATCGAACTTCTTCTTCTCGACGGGCCTTGCCGAAAAGAACAAATTCGGTGGTGCCAAATGTTTGCCGCAAAAGGTGCGGCACAGGAGCATGGTACGGAGGAATGGCGGCTGCAACGGTGCCATATTACGTCACCTGCAAGGCATGTATAAACATAAATATTAATAAGGAGCTGGTGAAAAGTGCTGTGGTGTGCTCACATCCACGCTTTTTAATCCACCGTTGAGAGTTGTGTGGGCTCTCCGCAAACGCTCTACACAGCAATGCATAGTTCAATTGGACTGAATGTTAAGTGTGTAAATAATTGAACGCAGTTTGACGATATGGCGTTCATTAAGAACAGTCATTACTATGAGAAAACAGTATCCTTATAATCCTGTCGCTGTCTTCAACAAGCGGATCAACTATCCGTTGTCTGTGAAAGCCTACATCAACGTTGACAGATGAAAATGTAGTATATTACAAGGCGTGATTCTTTTCTGCTCTTTTAATTCCCATGCGAACACAGGCGGACAGTTCATTCCCAAGGACACTGGCGTCTTTTACAACATCTACGCCATGAACCGTGATCCTCAGCTGTGGACAGAGCCCGAGGTCTTCAAGCCGGAAAGATTCCTGGACCCTGTCACGGGCAAGGTGAACCAGGAACTTCTGCCCCAGCTGATGTCTTTCGGCCTGGGTCCCAGGACGTGTCCAGGAGAAAACTGGCACATGTGGACATGTTCTACGTCCTTGTGCGCTTTATGCAGCGCGTCAGCTGCAGCGCACCGGCGGGGAAATCGGGCACCGCAATAGCGGCAGTTAATTCCAACCTGTTCTTGAATCCTGCAGAGCAAGACATCGTTTTGACTAGAGTGTACTGACCCGGAAAATTCATGCTATAAGTTATGTATACTCAAGAACGTTTGCATTACGTATTTGTGTTTGCTTTGAAGGCACTGGAAATAAACGACCGGCAGAGAAAAGATGAACTTTGCGTACAGAGAAAGCCGTCCTAAGTAAAGATGGCAAACAAGCCATCACACGTTGTCTCTGTGACTGCTTCCTTCTCTCATCAGGTTTTGCAGATATGTTGTAAAACGTGATAATTATTTATTAATCTTCACCGTTCGCTGAAATGTCCTATTCCCTTGCAGGCTCCAAGGATTGACACTAAAAAGGGCACCTCTGTCACGCATCGATATAAAAACAGAGATATAGTTTTGTTTTACTGCAGACACAAAGATAATTAATCTTCCTAAACGGCACAGGTTCCCTAGTAATCTCTGTGGTGCCGCATAGTAGGGCCTTTGGTAACACCAACTGCTTACTCCATGTCGTGCGCATCTGTCTTCCCAACTGTTCGCATATGTATGTCACCCTTACACTGAGTTCCTCAAATCGAGCGAGCGATGAATCCATCTCGAAGATTGTGCATTTTAATTTGAAACTTGTCTTCGAACTGCTTTGTTGAGAAAGGTATGCTAAGTACCGGGGGATCGGTGGCCGAGTGGGCTAAAGCGCACACCCAGCTCGACGCGCGTGGAGCGAAAGCTCGCGCTGCAGAACTCAGGGATCCTGGGTTCGAGCCCCACCCCTGCCCGTTTCGATCTGGATGAGCATCGTACCGGCGTGCGGTCGTGTATCACTACTGCGTGGTGCACGTTAAAGACCCTAGGTAGCGGCTGTACCGCACTGGCTAAATTGCTCATCTACAGCGAGTGACTCGTCGCAACTTTAAATGGCTGACCAACTACACGCTGTATAAATATCCCCACAACCCAATTTATGCTAAGTACCGAAACGCTCTTGAGCTGCATTTGAATTCCATAGTAAGTAATCACACTCAGTCCGGTGGGGTGAGGAGGTAACGTCTGCTGCTTGTCACTAAGCTGCTAACGATGAATCGCAAAGTATTAAGGAACGTTTCTAACATATGTATTTAACGAAATAACTTTTCTTTTCTTTGCGTCAAGGTTTCAACTGTGTTTAGTTTGTTTAGTAGTCACTGGGTGGCGCCGCGTACCTACCAATCACACGCAGTAAATTCGCCGCAATTTTGAGTTATTTTGTTTTTTGTTTTGCTGTTGTGCGTGAGTGGTTTTGTTGGTGACAGCAAACCCAGAAAGAAAACAAGAGCTGTGACGATAAACTTTTGGCACTGCTACGGTCAGACTTCAAGTGGACCGGGGTATAAGCGTATTCTCAGTCTCGTCATCCACCGAGCTCACTTTGTGGGTTGCAGTAAAGTCCCTGGACACTTCTTTTTAGAAGTAACGACAACCAATACAGATGACAAAGCACATTCCACTGTAACAAAATGGCGCCATTCAGTTGAGTCGTCTGCCGTGCGCCGCCATCCGCTTCCTAAAACCTCCACCTTCACGCAGTGGGCGCTTCAAAGTGTGTCGGTACTTGTGGGAAGCTGTTATCTACTCGTATAGGAAATTTAGGCGGCAGCCATGGGATCTCCAAGTGCTCTGCGGGAAAGTATGCGCTCCAGATTTTTTTAGAGTGCTCATAGCGATTGCCGGAGCGTTATCTTTCATACTTTTGTCTAATTGCTCTGTCGCCTTTTTATCTCGTTTCTCCGCGAGGCTGGGGCTCTTATCTGGACTCTTGGCGAAAAAAAGTCGACGAGGAATCCGGCGACCGCGACTGACCGCCGCCGCGCTTGAACTTGTCGACGGTCTATATATCATGGCGGCCGAATCCCTCGCCGACGTTTTCGCCAAGCGTCTAGATCAGGGGTGGCCAAAGTGACATGGGGCTAGAGCCGCAGACAAAACAACAAAAGTCCAAAGAGCCACAGAAAAAGTAAAGGGGGAGGCTACTTAAAAAAAACGATATGGAGGGAACAGTGCTTCCCAAAAGGACAAGTATAATTGTTGACTACAACAAACAACACCAAGCAGCAGAACGTTACTTTAACCGTTCAGCAAAAATGAAAGCTTCGGCTGGTTCGTTAGCCAGCCACTGCCCCTGACGGCCGCTATGCGTATACCGTTCGAAATGTTTTCTAGAACAATAAAGGAAACAGTGTCACTGGACACATCAACGTGTCAAAGACCAGTCCAGCTGTATCTACGTAGTGTAATACAAGGCTGCCAAGTCTGTGAGCTTTTTTTTTAATTCTAAAATTCTTTTCGTCTTTGGAACACAGGAGGGGTAGGGCGGCACGCTCACCCGAAAGCAGCGAGCCGCACTTGGACCCGCGATGAGCCGCAGTTTGGCCACCCCTGGTCTAGATAAAGCCGCGTTCACACCTGCGAAAAACTATCGTTGTCGCCGACCGAGTTTGCTGGGCGGAAAAAGACGGCCCCGTTCACATTTGTTGCCACCCGTCGCGTTCGCGCGGCTCCGGTCTTTCGCTGATATCAGAGCAGACTGCCCCGGATCGAGTGCTGTTAAAAAAAATGCTCTCGCAGACTTCCTCTTGCAGTTAACGCTAAACCGCAGTGCCGGGAAAATGGCCAACATTATCTCGGCGATACGAGAAGGCAATAATAATATAAAAAATTCCGAGGACACTTAAGCACTTCTTATGAGTTGTGAATGCGAAAGCATGAATGTCGTTCTTCCTCTCCCTTAGTTCGTCTGCGGCGTACTGGCGTGGACGACCACGTTTCGCGACTGCCGAGGTTGCGGCCGACGGCCGAGCGCGCGCTCTCGTGAAGTGGCCGCGCCGCGCTGAGCTCGGCCGTGCAGCCTCTCCGGCGTCTGCCCGGGCGGGCTCTGCTGGCTCTGCGGCCGGCCGCTCACTCTTACCGGCGGCCGGGCCGCTGCGCCGCCATGGAGAGGGCTTCTCTATGGGGTGGCGTTCCTTGGAACTACACCGCGCGCCAGCCAATGGGAGCCTCGTTCCTTGAAACTATGAAGCGCGCCAGCCAATGGGAGCCTATCCATCAAATCGCTGCTACAGACGATAGGCTTCGCTTCATTGGGACAGGGAAGTTTAGGTGCCGTTTGGCGCGGCTTCAAAAGCTGATAACGCATGGTTCGCTTCATGGGACAGTTAATGCTTTCGGATTAATAACGAGCAAACTGAGGCAACGTGTGTACGTACCGCTCGCCAATTTTGTTCCACAGATCTTTGTGGGCACTGTCTTCGTTGCTCAGATGCCTCTTTTCGAACAGAGGTGAATATTTTGTCTCGATCAGCATTTCTGTCGACACAACGATACCAGCGAAAAGGTGCCGTTTTCACAACCTGAGAACTTGGACAACTCCGGGGGCGCCGGCGGCAACCCCAACAACGCGGGCGACTCGGCCAGGATGTGAATTAGCAAGCATCATTTCCTCTGTGTGTTCCGATTTGCTGCGACGGCGTGCAAACTTTTTCTGCGCGAGAAAAGTCGGTTCCGGACAGATGCATGGTGGCCGCGATCGAATATTCCGTCGCCGGCGAGAAGATTCCCTCACCCGGTATGAATTTCTCCGCGGATTCGCCTGCGAATCCGCAAGTGTGAACGAGCAATTAGAGCATCTGGACGATTGTGTTTTTAGGAGAACGCGGCTCAATCCCTTGTGCTACTTCCGCGAAAAGCGACATTTTTTATATCCCACTACCACAAAGATAAACGATTCGTCCGCATTGTTTGCACGGTCCGTTGAAGCTGTGCCTCTCTGTAGAAAACCACCCAGAAAAAAACGAAAACAAAAAACATCAAGAAGCAAATTAAAGGAGCTGTACAACAATTTTAACGTTGAAAGAATTGGCATCTTCTACTTTTGATACTGTTCATCTTGTTGCAAAGGACAGAAAACACACCTCCTTCCTTCGAAATGTTGCGATTCCGCCGCGTAATCACGAGGCAAAAATTAGAATATTCCCCGACCTGCAGCCGCGAGCGGCGGCCATGAGAAACGCGCGGCGTGAAGTCAATGGGGGTCTCGTAGAAAGATAGCAAGTTGTGCGAATACCTGCTCGATAAAAGGTAACTTTTCTATAAATCTTGTCCTTCCAACATAAATATATATGCATCAAAAACCTTATATCATCGACAAAACTTTTATTATACGAAGTTTTAGTGGCGCCATCTATCCTAGGTCAACAAAAACCGTCAGCTCTATTTGCTGACCGCGAACAGCTGCCAGAAGCCGGAGGGGTAGGGGGACAGAGCCGGACGGGTATGGCCGGACCCGGATGAGACTTTCTCCTTTCACCATATTGTTCGCGCTGCGCCCGCCGAGCACGTGGTCACGCGGTCGCGAGCGGATGAGTTCTCGCTGCTCACTGATGGCTCTAGAAAGAGAGCTTCACCGGAACCCCACGCGACCCCCATTGACGTCACAGCGCATGTGACTCGGAAGATGGTGAAGAAGTTGAGAGATGCCGAAAACCTCAATCTTTGTCAATTTTTAAAATGAAAACTGGGACATGCAGGCAAAAGTGGTTTTTTGTTCTTTACTTCACAAAGGTCGAGACACCAACTCCCAAAGTATTTCAGCAAAGCACTGAAACAGTTGCACAGCTCCTTTGAGAAGAGTCTGTTAAAGTCACGAATGTGTAAAACCGCAACAATATAAGCTGAAACAGCCTTCCGTGCTCCTTTGGCTTACCTAACAGTTTTAGAAAAAAACTTTGGCCCAAACACCCGTTGGAACGTCAACCTTAGGTCTCAATCTTTGAACGGATTGACAACCTTGTGGATAATAGAACGTGTGGGAACCCTAGGCGTACCAAGAGTCCAGATCGAGCGCCTCAGGTTGTCCGGGGGTGTGCGTTAACGGAGTGTATAGTCCGGTACAAGCTAAGTATTCGCCAAATAAGCGCCACCATGTACACGAAGACAACATGGGCTGTTACACCTAATCAGTCCGACGTGCGTTTCGGTAGAGGATTTTGTCAACACCACGTAGAATTATCAGAGCTCGTGCATTAGCTTTTCGTCGTCATCAGAATGACACTGAGCGCGGACACAGACTAAACTCGAGTTCTGCGTCAGCGCTTGGCTCGACCTCTTTTCCGCCAATGCTTCGAAGAACGCTGGACGCCCAGCTGATCACAGTGTGATGACGTTGCGTGGAGGCAGAGAAGGCTGATTACAAGCCTTGGCTAATCTAGGTGGTGCTGATCTTGATCTACATTTATTTTCGAGCCAAGTAGCAACAGCTGGTGAAGCGTTTTGCTATTACGGTCGATATACGCTTATAAGGGCTTCGTTGGCCAAAAATCTCTCTCACTTCCTTTTGAAAGAAGGCTTCTGATGCTATTGTAAACTCGTATAAAATGCGGGGTCTCCCTATAAAAGTGAAGATGAATCACATTTTGAGCAACAAAACATACACAAAAGAAACACAATTACGGTTGCTCGAAAAAAGCTATCTTATAGTACATGGTGATCAAAAACAGCGCAAAAGACAAGGACAAAAGAGAAATATACACGACGAGACAGGCGCTGACTCGCAACTATTCGCTTTTCCTTACATTGAGAAAAGAAGAAAGAAAACAAGCATCGCATCACACATTCACACGCGCATCTTCCACCCATGATACCTGTTCACTAACCCGCACACGCTGGCCCTTCATTGCCGTTTTCAGGAACTCCAGCTCGTTCCTATAGGCAATGCCACTGACGCCATCACTTATGCTCCCCAAAGTTGAGGCCGGTTCACACACTGAAGCGGAGTGACGTAGCGGCTTGACTGCGTTGCGGCGAGAACCGAAAGCGAGTCACCGGCGCATCTGTGCTCGGGTATGAAGCGTGGAAACCAGTAGACCATTTGCTGTCTTACCCAAGCCACCGGCAGAAACTGGCATTGGTGTTCCACGCGCCACACGCGGACGCCTTTCCACGAGATCGGGAGTAAGCCGACCGAGGAGCAGAGCGTTGACGAACGCGACCGTTGCAAGATGCACACTAAAGGTCGGTTCTCACGTGCAGCGAAGCGCTGATGTAGCGCTCCTCACGTGCCGTCAGCTACTTATCGTCTGCCATAAGCAACAGTTTTGACGGTGCGATACAAAGCTGGTGAACGCTCCCGTCAGCACGCGCTTAGCGCGAGATAAGCGCTACGCTTGTAGCGCTCCTGCTGCATGTGTGAACAGGCCTTTAAAGGGGCGATGCAACAATTTTTGTACTTTCCGCAAATACCGCTTAAAACGGATCCCTCACGTTAGTGACCTATGAAACACGCGTTCGTTTTTCACCCCACGCAATAGAAGTCCCAGAAAAAAACTTAAGAAAAACGAGCAGCGTTCACCCCCTCAACTCGCAGCCAGAACAAGCGGCCACGTGATCTGGAGCGGATTATATGCCGCCAATGTTGCTCATAGCCACGCGCTGGGGTTGGCAAAGCACAGGACACGCGCTGAGTTCCAGACATTGTTATGGCTCGGCTATTGTCGTCGTTGCAGCGATTGGACACGGGCCACTACCCGAATGCTTCTCGAGCTAGTAATTATCACGAGCCCAAATCGAGTGCCCACGCAATGCTCGGGTCCAATCTATGAACCGCATTCAAATATCGTCATATGGGTGTACTGCGATCCCCACGTTACGTCATCAAATTTCGCAAAGGAGAGATTGAATGAAAATGATCGATTTTGTCCTTGAAATTACACCGCAACAAAGGAGTTTCTTGGCCAGTGGCATTGCGTGTGAGTATCCTTGAGTCCCAGGTGTGCCAGTAAGCTCGTGTAAAGAGAAAAACATTCCAATTGAGTATCGTTGCACCGCTCCTTTAACCGCGGTTAACTCAGCTTTAACTGCTGTTACGCGGCACCACAAATACCGCACTATACTCTCGGACAGATATTTCATAAGAAGCGAAGAGCGCGCGTGCACACTGGTTTGATGGGTGCTCAAGATGCTCAAGCGCACGTTCGCCCATAGCTTTGACAGCATAGCCGCAGAATGTTGTCGGCAAGTATTGTGCGCTAACTGTGGCTTAGCCTAACTGGCAGTTAATGTGCCCGTGTAACAAGGGTATACACAGCTTTTCCCACTGGGGATCTGAAATGCGCTCCAGCACTTCGCGTGCTACCTTGTCCTTGTGTCGTTCTAAAATGGTAGTAAAACTGAAGAACGGGTTCGCACAGGCAGTTACAGGCTACAGCGAAGCGCCTGATATGTCCGGCTTTAGCTCCTAGTAAAACCCCTCGAGGTGTTTGCGTTTCTCCTGCAAGTCGCCTCAAATGCGCCGGTGCACAAGGCCGGTGTGCGTCCGCGTCTCGAGCAGCCTCTTGGAAAGAAATGGCGGCGCAGCACTGAAATGAGCGGCCCTAGGAAGCTAATGGCGACGGAGCACCCGCTCGTGGCACGCGTCTTGCGCGATTTCACAACAATGGTTGGCGGTACTTGAAAGCGTGAATTTTATAAGGGAATTTAGCTCCTTGAGAATCTTTGTGTTCTCAGATGGCTATCGATCAGGCAGCGTCCCGTTTGCCAAGCGTGCAGGGTGCGGCCGTAAGGACTCAAACATTCGGCACGCCTTGTAAGATTCGAATTCTAAAACGTACACACATACATGAAATTGGGCAAGCGAAGGTAATTTTCCTAGAAGGGTTATTGTCTATTTTTTAAAGCTATTTCCTATGCACTAATAGAAAAAAAACGGCGGCGTGCATTTCATATGCCCTATACCATGCCAGTTTGTCGTCTGCACCCTGCTTTCTAAGCTCGCTCCCGGGTGGCTTGCTGAACGCAAAAACGCTAAAAGCCAATAGCAGAGGCTGACGATGAGTGAAATAATCGCGATAATTAATACTTTTAACGAAATATATGAAAAATTACCACCTGGAAGCAAACTCGCAAACCCGTGTGCAGACGACGAACATCCGGCATAGTGCCTAGGAAATGCACGCCGCTGTTTTTGCTCTATTGTCAATATGTTACCATCTCTGACTTAAGCTCTGAAAACAAAATTGACAAAAGCTTCTTGCGAAACTACGTTCGCGTGTCCAAGTTTCAGATATGTACGTTTGAAATTCGAATTTTGCAAGGCGCGCCAAATGTGTTAGTCCTGTGCGGCCGCACGAGATACTCTATACTTCCATAGCACATGTAACCAACGGATTGGCATGTTTCTTACAAACAATTGTTCCTTGATATTAATTTTGTCTTCGTTTTAACTCTGAGACAAATATGACTTCTTTCTTTTTTGCGTGGCAAAAACAACCAAATAAAAAAATAACAAGGATTCTATAGCGGCTTGCCAACATTTTTTGTTTAATTGTGAGAGACTTTGTGCAAAAATGTGATGACGCCTGGTCTATTCCTTTCTACAACACGTTTGGTGGACAGACAGCCCTTAACCTCCTTCAGCAGGGGGTTTGACACGATTTGACAAAAGTGCCGATAGATAGTCAGCTTTTTTCAGCCTGTGAGCCTGCGTCTTAAAGGGATACTTCAACGAAATTTGAAATATTCCCGTCGTGTTCAAAAATAGGTTGAATATGATCCACAATATCCGTAAATGACAATCGCACGTTTGTATTTTGATCCTGGTGGCTGTATTTTTCGTTATAAACGGGCCACTCTGGCAAGCGCTCGGAGAAGGCCCAGCTTAGAGCACGTGACATCCAATGCAATCGTGACGTAGATCGTCTCAAGACGAGCAAAGCTACGGCGAGGCTGACGTCGAGAGGATGGCCTAGTCGTTCCAAGCCACCGAAGCGGCTGCTTTTGAACGAATTTTGAGTGACGGGTTAATCTTCTATAATCTTGTAGGGGGACAATAGCGACTTCTGCGACACACAAAAGGGATTCTCGGCAAGAGGGGAGTTCCTCTCTGGTTCCTCCTTCCCCTTCTTCGTAGTGGCCGGAGGTGAGACGACCTCCGTCACTAGCTGTCAAGGTTCCTAGACGAGCATTACAAACGAGGCGTTAGCGACATCCACCAGGTGCTCTTTGCTAATCGTTTAATTCGTTTTAAAATTCCTTTTCGAGACTTTTTAACAAGATATTGGTATGTGCCATGTGATACTGCTCTTTTGAACACTATAGACCAAAAAAATGAGCGCCGAAATTTTGTTGTAGTATCCCTTAAAGCTGTCTCTCATAGTGTGGAGGCATGATTTTTTTCCGTGCTGAGCTTAGACATGATAGAGCGATGCCCTCTTTACAGCTTTTTAAGTGGGCGGACCTATAGTCCAGAATACCTTTCTTTAATCTTGGACTACACACCAACTCATGTTTACAAACAAACCGGAGGCCGGAGCCCCCTAGCGGACGCCACCGGCGCCGCGCATGCGCGATGGGGTGTGGGCAACAAGCTCGCCGTCGCCCATAAACAAACCATTGAAATGCGATGTTATCGGCGTCAGTGTGAGTCCCCCTGCCCTTTATCGCTTTCGAATTGTTGATTTTACGTCTTCCTGGCAATGTCCTGACTACATGAGCGGCGTCAGCGAAATTAACGAGGCTCGTTACACCGCAAAACTTCGCTTAAATAATCTGACATGTGGCGATTCATTCCGCGTGGACGCCGCAGAATGTACGCTATAAGCCTCGATTCACATGATGAGATTTCGCTCGCAAGTTTCAGTCGCGACGTCGCTCGGGCTGCAAAAGCGTGAACCGTAGCTGAGATGGTCGACGTCGATACTGAAAATCGCAAGCAGAATCGGACGAAGTGAATCAGGCATAAAAAGTCGGTGATGGCCGCTGGTAACAATAATCAACATCTCCGTATATCTACTGTTTACGTCGAGCCTGCTTACCAACCTTCAAACTTAAGTCTTTTGAGGCCTGCACTTACATCTTATCGCAAGTACCAGGCCAACATTTGGTCTACGGGCCGGTGTCGTCTAAAAGAGCAGACGACAAGCAGAAGCGTTTGAAAGAGCAGACGACAGTCCAAACGATCAGGCGGCCGTTCGAACTTCAAGACGCACTGAGCGTAGTCCGCAGGTGGGACGTACAACTAGACGGTTTTACGGCGTTCATGTTGGAACAAAACAAATAAATCTGATGACCACAAGTATCCGTGAATTCAACCCAAAGTGCTTCCCGCCCAAGCAATTGTGGTCCGGCGGCGTCTGGTTTACCATTTTTACGGCACATATCCACGTTCTCGGACGAACCGAGGACATGAAAACTGATCTTCAAACCTTTCTCGACTCTTTTGGCAGCCCCAGTCGCGGCGGTTTGACGAAAAGGCATGTTTTCGTCATGTTCCTTACAAAACAACGCAGGAATACACGTCTCACATGGGGCACTTCTGCCCACAGCCCCAGACCGGAAGTGCGACCGACGGCGCCACCACCGCGCCGTGACGTAACAGATATGAGTTCGTGTATTCGCGACTCCAGCGAACTGTAGGGGCGCGCTGGTCAGGCAAAATGGCGGACGAAAGAAGGTCGTTTTCGTCGTTCAACACGCGGACTACCATAAATGTCTTGAACTGCAGCGTAAAAGCGGTGTTAGCATATGAAAGCAAAGCGATTTTTCGACGGTAGAAACCTTCTTCTAGTCAGTGCGTAGGAATGACACGGCGGAAGCATAAAAATAATTACTGGGAACGATGTTTGTTTCTATGCTGCCTATACGAGAACCAAGCAGCGATAGCAGACGACAGAGTCGAAACGACCTCCTCTCTGAGCTTCGGCGTTGCCGCTACGCGGCGTCGATTTCGCTGGAGTCGCGAATAAGGCCAGCGAATATGAGTCTTCTAGGCAGAGAGAGAGAGAGTTCGAGGTACTAGAGTACCCCTTCTTTTGGAACCTCAAAGTTGAACTTGAGGCCTCCCCCACACTTCGTAAATATCTCCACCACTTTGTCCACCCGCCTTTCCAATTATTCACCTCCTTTAGAAACACCAATAACCGTCTACGTAGCGGATTACCTTGGTAACACTCATGCTGCCAGGCGCTCTTTTGACATCAGAATCCAGTTCGCCCAGGTAAATGCCACTTGAAACGGGGGCTAGACAGGATCCAGGACGCACCCCTGACGTTTTCCGGTAGCATCAATCACAGCACCCTGCAATCTTTGACTGCAGATGGAACGGCCATAATTCTCATAAAGCTTTCAGGGTTATAGCACTAGAGCTTCTAAACGACGGTTCTCTATTAGCTTCAATGCACCTTTCACTAATGTCAGCAATCTATCATGTGGTAAAGGAGTATAAAATGGACTTCCCATTTATCCTAAGAGTATCTATCCTCGAGCTCCTAAAACTTCTACCTGGAGGTACTCGCTAAGCTCCTCCGAGTTAGAAACACTGGAAGGGGTCCACTTTTCCGTTATAATGGCTCGAAAAGGGCACGCCTATTTAGGTGTTTTGCGCTGAAAAACATTTCCAGCTGCACCCGTTGATTTAAATACGAACAAATGCACATAGAAAGCATAAAATGACAGACATACTGTAAATGCAAAATATTTCGGGTGATTATTTTGTGCAGGATAGGTTTTATTTGGATCATCCTAGTCAAACCAGTGTGATTTAAATCCACTCTTTATATCATCTTGATTTTTAATCTCCACCCTTACTTCAATAGACCTGTTGGAAAAATTGCAGGGCTGTGAGCGGCGCCGAAGGAATGCCGGGAATGATATCTACAGAACCGGTTCTTTACCACGACCTCCGGGAAGTTGTGTTTTGTACATATTGATATATACATACATAGATAGAAGAAAGAACTGGCCCAATCCCATCGCCTCTAACCGCGACGTCACATAAGGTGCGCTCCGGCATTGGTCATCCTCTTTCTCCTTCCTCGTTTTCTCTCTCCAATGTCACGTGGTAGATTCAGAGTTGGCTCAACCACCAGGATGCCTTTTTGGGGCACCACAGGGACAACTCTGGACTCCCCGGAAAAAAGTCAGGGTTGACTCTTTTACAGCAGAGCTGTTAAGGTCTAGGTTTCCCAGGATCGTGTCCGTGTATGTCGACACAAACCTACCTGGACAGCTACCGCCATCTATAAGCGATGGCGGCAAGCACACAACCTGTATGGTTTTCGCCGTCGCTCGTAGATGGCGGCAACCTTTCCGGCTATAATAGAAGAATGGATAGTTGGGCGCGTTGGTGAGGAATTCATCGCAGGAAACAGCACGAAAAACAGACGACGACGAAGAAGAAGCACACAGTGTATCGAGTACAGCTCCGCTGGTCTTCCTTCTTCACGAGTGCGAAAGGCTGAACGTTTTTTTCCCCCTTTTTTTTTAGAGTGTAGTTGCAATGAGCGCAATGTTGACGAGCTTCCTAAGAATAACAACAGTGTAGAAGCATGGCACCAGAGTATTCAGTCTTAGCTAAGACTAGGGAACGTCCAATCCCAGTATGACACACAGCCCCTCATTGACACTTTTTGGGCTCTCCTTTTCGTACTGAATGTAAGCTATATGTAAAACAAGTGCGAATGTCAATTAAACTTTCCTTCGCAGTTCCACTAAACTTGTCAATGGTGATATTCATTCTTCCTTTAGATAAATAGGGTGCTGAATTTGTACCCATTAAAAAAGTTCACGGATTAATAATCAATGTGTCATTAAAAAACGGCACGATATTTAATTTCATTGGCTTGCGGTGGGAAGGTTTTATATTATTGAACAGGCACTAAAAGCGATAAGTAGGTAATAATATAAAGTCCTAGAACGGTAGATAGTAAAATGTATGGGCAATGCACATGTTGTGCTCAACACGTTAGAAGCAAGTACTTAATTTAGGCGCGTGCTGCTAGTAATCTGTCCATTACGGCGAAAAAAACAGCATGCATTTACGTGCGTGCTGTTTTTTTGTTTGCTGTGCCGTTTTGTAGTGTGCTGCTTTGGCAAGTGCTGTTCTGTCGCTCTGCAGTTTTTACTCCGCGCTGGTTTGTCGCGCGCTGTCTTGACGCGTGCCGTCTTGTCGCTGAGCTGTTTCGACGCTGTGCTGTTTTGACGTGTGCTGTTTTTGACCATGCTGTTTTGTCGCGTGCTGTGTTGTTGTGCTCTGTCCTGCCACGTTCCCGCCGTTTTGGGTCCAAACTCTAACTCCGGGCCACCAGGATGCCCTTTTGGTCGGACATGGGTGTGCCAGGCACAGCCCGGCGTGGGTGGAAGGCTTAACCAAAAAGGTTCTCTAAGTTAATCCACAGTTGGCTAGAGGGGTCCAAGGTGGCGCCACTCACCAGATACTTACCAGTATGGGTGCCCCTGCGGGGTGCGCCAGTTGCGCGCGACTATTTCTTCGGTTACAAGATGAAAAACACCTAACTCTCATGTTTTCACTTTTTTTTCAGTCACGCGAGATAAGCAACAGATGAACTACATTACGACAAACGAGAAAGCGTACTACCTAATACATTTTTCAATGAAAAAGAGAAAAATGTCAAGCGAAGCATCACGCGCGTATGCACGAGAGAACGATAGCAACGAAAAGAAAACAGGAAGAGGGGCTGTTTCCACTGAACGATACATGGTCTCAAAGATATACGTCACTCCCTTCGCATGTATATATATATATATATATATATAGTGTGGGGATTGTGATCCCTCAACATTCTGTCGCGTCAGCGTCTTGGCGCGCCGTGGCGGCCGCGCTGGCGTAGCGAGAGGTGGCGCTGCTTACCACTGTGAGTGGCTTCCTCCTCTCCCCTTTGGGGCGATTTCCGTAACGAACCCCCGCACAAAGGAGATCGACGTGTCGCTCCTTGATTGGCCCTTTCGCCCCGCTGTTATCTTAAAACCAACGGACAGCGGGATCGCTGGGTCTTCTTCCTGGGATTTCGGCGGCGGCAACAACGGGGAACCGTCCGGCGCACCGGTGAGCTTTGACCCCCGTCCTTTGTATCTTCGTGAACGACCGTTCGGCCGTGGACCACCTCCACTCCGACGACGTTCACCAGCTTAGCCGTTGACTATTGTTATTTGTTTTGTATTGTAAATAAACAGAGTTTATCACCGTTACCAACGTGACTGGTGTCTCTTTGCGCTCGACGAGCAGCATGCCACGCGAGCACGAACCCGCTTCGCGGTAGAGCGTCTCGCCGCGAACGTGGTACTCCCAAAGGCAGTGGCCCTAGGAGAACCACAATATATATATATATACATATATATATATATGAAAAATACTGTTGCGTAGGACGACGAAAAGTTCATAGGAAAGTAAACGTACGCCGAAGTTTTCGTGAGTTTTATTACTATAGGTCGACGTTTCGGCCTAAATGTAATAAACCTCCACGAAAAGCTTCGACGTACGTTTACTTTCTCCATACGATTATATATATATATATATATATATATATATATACATATATATATATATATTGTGAGGGCGCTTATGCGTAGCACTGCCCACGGACATCGTCGTCGTCACTTTTGGCTGTGGGAGGGCCGATCGGCATCGTCATCTGACTGGTGGCACCTTTTTTGAAACGTTCGATCGATATCAGACTCCGATAAAAAACCGTCATCCGACCGACCTGTCTCTGTCTCGCAGTCTACACATATATATATATATATATACACATGCGTACATACATATGTGTGTATGTATATACACTGCGACAACATATGCGCAATACTGAAAGCTTGAGAAACGCAGCACGTGGCGAGTCCCATGGCATCTCAATATTGCCCCGCAGCTAATCAGATTCCGCCGTTAGGCCGATAAGAGCCAATCACAAAGCAAAAAGTGTGATCAGGCCACGTCCTGCGTTTCTTGAGCCAAATATGCGGAGAGCAAGTTCGTCTGCCTTCTGTTTGCAGGGGCTATGGTGACGTCAAAACGTCCAACTCTGATCGAAGGAGAGTGGGTAGACCTCAAAGCGAGCTGCCTTGGGGTCTACCCACTGTCCTTCAATCATGAGCCAATCAGAGTTCGACGTCTGTTCTGACGTCACCACAACCTCAGCAAAAGAAGCAGACGAACTTGCTCTACAGTATAGATGTGACCGATGCAACGTCACTGATTAGTTTCCCTGACTGACGCGTCTACCCTAGCGCTTCTAAAAAAAAACAGAAACGAGAAGGTCTTTGTAGCACGTGTCAGGGGCAAGGTCCTATGTGAACTACGTTGTGAACTTTGAAAGTTCCTCGGCTAATGTAGTGTGCCTGACCGATAAATAGTAACAATATAAAGAAATATGAAGGTCAATGACACTATATGTTTACGCACACTCGACAACAACATCGAACCAACAAACAGAATTTCTCTGTTTTACATATAGCAATGAGACGAAGCAACTGGTGCTGTTCGCTTCGCTGACAAACTTTGCAAAATAATCATTAATTTCCCTCCCTAGTATATATACATTTATACGGGCGAGGGGCCGAAAGCGGCACGTCCGCAAACAAACAACCAGCAGTCTAATTCGGTGACAGTCAGAAGGACGACAACGAGCCGCAGCGGCCCATAATAATCACCTTATGCAAATTTGGCGGCTCCAACACTTTCACAAAGATTGCTTTTCCGAGGAACCCAATCAAAGCCAGAAACACCAAAAAACAAAAGCAAACGAACTGCCCTCCCACAGCAAAAATAAACACCCACAAAAGAAAAAGAAAGAAAGAAACCTCTGGTTTGCACCGGCTGGCATCGCTGCCCCGTTCAATGTTCTGGATGTCAATCAATCTCGACGTTCGCTAGTTACTTTCTCGTGCTTCAGCGTCTACACGCCTATGTTCATGTGAGGATGAGCGCGTGTAGTCTGAGACACGGGTCGAGGGTCTTCTGACCGGAACGAACGAACACGCGAAACAGGCCAAGGAGGAGTTATTGACTTAAGTTTCAAACGCGGTCGGTCCCACATCCATCTTTGTCAGGGCCTAAGCACCAAACTATTCGGGAATGGCCGGAGGAACGACGTTCGCCTACAAACTTCTTTTCTGTTGGCCGCCTCGTTCGACATCCTTTTATTTTTGTTTTCCTTTAGGGGATAGACAACACTTAATATGTACACAAAACAAAAGGCAAAATAACGAAACCACATTTTTTTCTTTTTGGTTTGGGGGCGACAACCCTTTTTACGTAGCGGGGCCCAAGAGGGGTTCATTCAAGGTTATCCAGAGGTCACCCAAGGTCGTTAGAAGTTGTTGAGGATCATTATTTATACGGCGCTATCATCCCGGTTTCTCGGAATGCGTTGCCTGGTGATTAACAGAGCTGTCGCCCACGCACTCTTGCTGGGGTTCCCAACGTTTTATTTGTTCGTTTACGTTCTTATCGATTGCCGATGTGTAATTTCTGTTGTTTGTTTGTGTGTGTAATTACAAGAAAAACAAACCTTGCCGATATGTAACTTCACGGAAGCGTAGACATTCATCGAATAATTTGCGTAAGAACATACCAGCCACGATCTCTTCGCAGATGGAGCATTATTAAGGCCTGTTCACACATGAAGCGGAGCGCTACAAGCGTAGCGCTTACCTCTGCGCTAAGCGCGTGCTGACGGGAGCGTTCACCAGCTTTGTATCTCACCGTCAAAACTGCTGCTCATGGCAGACGATAAGTAGCTGACGGCACGTGAGGAGCGCTACATTAGCGCTTCGCTGCATGTGAGAACCGACCTTTAGGGGACGACCCCTAATGATAAAAAGCGGATTGAAAATGCCGCGGCGAGACGGTCAAAATGTGAGAATGAAGTTTTGGAGAGGAGTTCCATGGAACCATTAAAGGGAGTTGTCCGGTCAAATTTTGTATTCGAGAAAACAATTGAATATCATTGTTATTGCCTCGAGACGTATTGTACGTGCAATATCTGAATTTTATATGACCCTCTGCGTGAGTAATTGAATTTATGCTGCTCCAATCGCATTCTAGCGTAAACGCTGCTTTCGTTGGCAACATTGAAGCTCTGACGTCACAAAACACAAAGCGAGCATTTTTGTCTGCCTCAGCGTGCTTCGTTTTTGTTGTTGTGCTCAACTTGTTTCGTAGCTGGGTGAGATTTTTGTTGCGCGGTTGGGTGCCACAACCACCGGCCAGCACATGCGAGCCAAGACATGACGTTCCACACTTTTCCGCGAGACGTGCAGTGACGAGCGAAGTGGATCGTCGCCGTGCGTAGGGACTAGGTTCCCGTCAAGATCAAGATCCCGCTTATGCAGCAATCATCTCACAGAAGAGAGCTACGAGCTGAGCTCTAAGCGGACAGAAGGCTCGTAAGCTCAGGTGTGATGCTGTGCCAACGATATTAAACTACGTCCATCCACTCCTCGCCCAAATCGGATCAATCAATTTGATTATGCAACGAAACCGAAACCAACGGCTAGGCCATCTGGAAACGATACCAGAAGTTGTATTTAGCACGTGTGCAGCCCGGTTCTGTTTGACCCGCGTCTGAAAATGGAGCGTGACTACGATTCACCAAGCTCGTCCAAGTCAAGGGACGACATGCATTTGAACGATTCGCCGTTTGTCTTCGACCCGCGGACGTCGCCTCTGAGGGAACGACCCGCAGCCTCATCACCGATCCAGTGGATCCGCTGACATGTGTACCCAGATGCCGCTTCGTGTACTTAGGTGCCGCTTCAGAGGCGAAATCTGCATCCTTTACTTTGCAAGTGCCCCTAGTTCGATCGGTGGCAACCGCAGTTGTGTTTGCGCGAAACGGCAGACGTTTGCTCGAAGCTTATGGCTGTCTGCGAGTAATTTCCTGCTAAAAGGCGCGACTTTTTTTGCACATGCTTGGGAACTGCATTAAAAGAACCGTATTTAAGTAGGGTACAGCCTAGGAGACTATATAATTCGAAACAAAATACAAGACATCCATAGACCAACGCTTGTTATCCCGACCATCCGACAAACCTTTGCGTTTTGTGACGTCACGCAGCACCTACGGATGTCAGCCATTGACACTGGCGAAATTCGGGGTGCAGTTTCGTACATAGGCTCATGAAAGGTTTAATTAATAACGGGAGATCATATATCAAAATAAAAATGACGTTTGTCTACATGAAGGCTCCCTCGACGTAACGAGCGCAAGAACTTAAGTACTTCCGGTTTCGACCGGACAATCCCTTTAAACGGGTCACGCATCGGAGCGACGACACTCCACTGACACCAGCCAGAAAATGAATTGGATTGGATTGGATTTAATGTCGATCCCTATGTCCCTCACCGGGCGTTCCAGCGAGGGCCTGTCAAAAGCCAACTCGGCTGGGCCCGCCAAGTGTCCAGTCAAGAGTAGCCGAGGTGCCATCTTTGGGCTTAAAATTATTGTTGCCAGTTAGACGAAGCTTTATTTGAAATCGCTGGAACGCTTTTTACGTCCTCCAGGTTTCTTAAAAGAATCCGAATCAGTAAAAGAAAAGAAAAAAAACAACATTGCCCGTGGTCTGAAGGTCAGCAAGTAGTATTTTCAAACCGTTCAACTCTCCCCATGCAGTTACGTGCGCGATCTGCACAGAGCACCAAGATGGCGGCGCCCAGAAGAGGAGAATAGAAGAGTGCCGAAGCGTGGCCTGCGACTCTATAGGATTAGACCGAAGGTCTCGTCGCATTGGTCATACAAGAACCGTCTGCAGACACGTTGGAAGCCTACATAATGTACCAAGCAAACGTGCTTCGAACACCATTGTGGCCTGTCAGCATATGACTCCGACTTTGATATTGCAGAAAACTACGCATCGCAACAAAAAAAAAAAAAGGCTTGTGTCGTTTTGGTCTAGCGCCAGGGGCCTATTTAGGAAAATTATTGAAGTCCGGGATAATTAAGTTGTTAATTATTTTAGCGTAATTAACTTTTTTAATATTGGGTTGAAGAACATAGTTTCAATTAGAAAATTGCTACAGCATCATCAAAAATGCACTAAATCAACCAAATCAACCGGCTTTCTGAAAAACTGTACAAATTCGACGGGTTTTTAAATTTCGGTTTGCTATCGGAGCGCATCTCGGCCCCGGTGGCACCGCGCCCCGTGGAGAGATAGTGCAACCAACCTCTGCTGCGTCGCGCGATGACAGCGCAGCAGAGGTTGGTTGCACTATCTATCCACGGGGCGTGGTGCCACCGGGGCCGAGATGCGCTCCGATAACAAACCGAAACTTAAAGGGATACTACAACGAAATTTCGGCGCTCATTTTTTGGTCTATATGTGTTCAAAAGAGCAGTATCACATGGAACATACCAATATCTTGTTAAAAAAGTCTCGAAAAGGAATTTTAAAACGAATTAAACGATTAGCAAAGAGCACCTGGTGGCTGTCACTAACGCCTCGTTTGTAATGCTCGTCTAGGAACCTTGACAGCTAGTGACGGAGGTTGTCTCGCCTCCGGCCACGACGAGAGAAGGGGGAAGGAGGAACTCCCCTCTTCCCGAGAATCCCTTTTGTGTGACCTAGTGTGACCCAGAAGTCGCTATTGCCCCCTACAAGATTATAAAAGATAAACCTGTCACTCAAAATTCGTACAAAAGCAGCCGCTTCGGTGGCTGGAACGACTAGGCCATCCTCTCGACGTCAGCCTCGCCGTAGCTTTGCTCGTCTCGAGACGACCTACGTCACGATTGCGTTTGATGTCACGTGCTCTAAGCTGGGCCTTCTCCGAGCGCTTGCCAGAGTGGGCCGTTTATAACGAAACATACAGCCACCAGGATCAAAATACAAACGTGCGATTGTCATTTACGGATATTGTGGATCATATTCAACCTATTTTTGAACACGACGGTGATAATGGCAAACCTCACAACGGAGGCCATCGAACGCAAGGCTCTCGACATTTTCGAGCCTAAACCCAGAACGTTCCTGCGTTACGTGGACGACTGTTTCTGTGTCGTTAAAACCAGCGAGGTGGATCGTCTTCTGAAGCACCTGAACTCGGTGGATGAGATCGCTACAATTCACGGTCGAACGCGAAGACAAAGGTTCCCTTCCCTTTTTGGATGTACTGGTAACCAGGAGTGGCAGTGGGCTAAGCTTCTCTGTTTACAGGAAGCCAACCCACACTGGCAGATACTTGGGGTTTGATTCCCACCACCCCGATGTCATAAAGCGTCGGTGGCCTCTGCACTCTTCAGGCGCGCCTTCGCCACCTGCTCCACAAAGAAAAGCCTCCAGGAGGAGATCAAGGTCGTAACATCGGATCTCCGCAAGAACGGCTACCCTGAACGGTTTATTCTTCGGATACTCGAGAAATCAAGGCATCCACCCCTAGGGCGCAGCAGCACCCCTTCCGATCGCGTCTGTGTCCCCTACATTAGCTGCACCAGCGAGACTCTTTCCCGCGTCCTCGGTCGCTACGGGATTGCGGTGACTCATAAGCCCGTGTCGACAATCGGTCATCGCCTCCCCCTCCCGAAGGATCGGCCCCCCAAAGAAAGGGCCCAAGGCTTGGTCTACCGCATACCATGCAAAGATTGCCCGGCCTCATACGTTGGCGAAAGTAAGAACTTCGCAGAGAGGCTTACGCGACACAAATATGATGTCCGGAAGAAGGAAGTGGAGACAAGCGCCCTCGCGGAGCACGCAGAAGCAGCCGGCCACACAGTCGACTTCGAGGGAAGCACCGTGCTGGCGTTGGACAAAAATTGGCGAAAGCGGCTCTTCGTTGAGTCTTGGTTTATCCAGCACACAAAGGGGAACCTGAATCGTTCTTCGGGCTTAACCGGATCAGCCACCGAGTAAGCTCCCGACCTTTTTCTAACTTTGATAGGATTTAGATCAGCTGGAGGTGCCAAATTTAACACACTTAACCATAAACTATTCCGCCAGAACGTATTAAAATTTTAGAGTAAAATTCGGACTAGAAAGTAACTTTTCAAGTGTTTTTCTCCCGACCGCTTCCCCGGACATTTCCCATAGCAATACATAGAGAACCTAGTAAAGTCAAGAAGAAAAAAAAACTATTCGCCCCTCGATAACCAAAATGTAATAGATTCTAGATAATATTAATCTCTACCTCTCATATTAATTTCACGTAATTATCTCGATTAGTTTCTCTAAAATAACCCAAGAGTTTCGGCGGGAAAAACTCCCGCCAAAAAGTGTAACTCAGAATAAGTCAAGCAATATCCTCCCAAACTTAAAAAACAACCTCAATTCGGAACCTAACATCCCCAAATAATACCCACGGAAAAAATCTAGCGTCATAACTTTATTAGTTTGTGAGTTATAAGCACTCAAAGTCGCGAAGTGGAGAGTTACGGGGGCTGCCATCTTTGTTTGTAGCGAGCCCCCTAAGAGGGCGCCATCTTGCCACATCGGGCGCCATATTGCTGCGCCCACTTCCCCGATCCAGTCAGATAGAGGGGGAACCGAAACCAAAACCACAATCAGCTCACTCTTCACAAAAATCAAATTCCAAACTTTGGCAAACTTCAAAAATTCGTAATAAATCAACCGTTGATAATACAGGAAAACCATTTTTCGTAAGGAGACTCTAAATTAAATCAGCTATCCACCAAAATAACTTTAAAAAAAAAATTTTTTTTTGGGGGGGGGGGGGTTTGGTCGGAACTTTGATAAATCATAGAAAATCGAGTATTACAGCTAGAGCAAAGCGGGAAACAAAATTCCGGGCTATGAAATTCCCCTCTATCTGACTGGCGCATTAAATACAGTTCAAAGGAATTAGTTTAAAAAAAAACAGTTTTAAGCTAGAAGATTCTTGTCCGCACACTAGACCCTCTTACAGGGGGCCTCGACACACCTTTAACGGTCTGACCAGCAACAAAGGATAGAAAGAAGAGAAGAAAAAAAGCGGGGGGGG
>JAZHYW010047564.1:0-12519 GCA_037355805.1 Ixodes ricinus | reverse complement strand
CACTCTAATCGCTAACTCCCTTGAATGCCCATGATTCGTTTATGCTGACCATTTTAGTTCGCAAACTTGTCATTGTGTATCCCCACGTCAGTGAATAACGTTGCAAATATTCACCTCATTCAGGAGTTAATACTACCAGGGCACCACAGTATTTGGTGCCTCAGTAGACATCCGGAAGTGTATTTACTTGTTCTCCAGCAAGGCACAGTGATCGGAGAAGAATATTTTCCTTGGGAGAAAAACCTGTAATATGTTTGTAAGAACCTGTGCGTATTGTAGAACGTAGTACAAATAACGAAACGATGTGAGACAAAAGTTGACTAACGTAGAAGTTCGGAGCTAGTTGATATTTCATGATTCAAAATTAAAACAGCGCAAGTACACGGACAAGAACAAGAAGGTAGACGAACAAGGCGCTGACTTACAACTAAAGTTTATTCGTGCTAACATCAAGTATAAATACTGTTACGTCATGACAAGCATGACGTTGTCATGACGTTACAGTATTTATACTTAATGTTAGCACAAATAAGCTCTAGTTGTAAGTCAGCGCCTTGTTCGTCTACCTTCTTGTTCTTGTCCGTGTCCTTGCGCTGTTTTAATTTTTAATCATGAGAAAAAAGGAAAAGAAGACGAAAACCGGAAGCGCGCAGGGGTCCGCGGATAGCGGAGGGCAGCGAGCTTGATTTCAAAAACCAAAATCGGTGAATAGTGCTCTTTTTGCACCATTACCCTTCCTCGAGAAAGTTTTCAAACGATTCAAGGTTTCTATCTCCTAGTAGAAAACAAAGGTAAACAGGGAAATTATTTGCGACAGTCGATAAAACAACCCCCCCCCCCCCTCCTCCCCCCGGTTCCCTACATCCAAGTATTCGCTTCCCTGCACAGCAGCCGCGAGCCAGCTTCCTACACTCTTAGAAAAAGGGTATCGATAGTCCTCCTTTAGGGGAGGAACGGTCTTGTAACCTATGTTCCTTCAGAAAGGGAGAAACTTTCGTCCCTGAAGCAGGGGAGCAACTAGTTCCTCCGTCGCCTGCATCTCATTATGGCGGCGCTGAATCGAGCGAATCGAGCTCAATAAGGCTTAACGAGGACGCTGCGTCTCTTGTACGGGACGAGAGGACCAGCAAATAAAAGCGTAACACGAGCTTTCCGCGAACTGTGTTTATTTCCGAAGCCAGATTCCCCCACAGGTACAGAAACTTGCGTTTCGAAAGCAGTTCCTCAGTCTTCTCGTCGACAGCACTGCGATGTTAAACGGAGACAACCGATACCTAGTTAACTTCGCGCACTTTACGTCTTACCTTTGGTGTTCCACGAGTCACAATCCCTTCGTCAACCGCACATCACGGAGGAATGGCAAACTCAATCCGCGAAACGAAAAGCCGCTCTCAAAAGAACAAACTCGAAGCCGCTGTTTGTCGCGTAGCGTGAAAGAATGTTAAATCGCTTGCCACCAGATGGCAGGGTCAAGCAGAGTAATTGCAAGTAGCTAGGCTAGGTGGCGCTAGGTACAGCCCAATTCATGTTCTACAAAAAAATATTTTTTATTTCCACTGGCAACCATTGCGCTTCAGGATCTTCGGGAACCTCTACAATACACACTACGCATCTACAAGCATCAGGTGAACATACATTGAGCACATACACATACATGGCAGACAGCAAACATCAATACAACAGTACACTCACACGAACGCTACACCCGAGCTCTGCGTTTCCGTCTTTTATACTGGTCGTTTTGAACGTTCGGAATTTCTCGGTGACTGAATAAGCAACAAAAAATATTCCCAGCATGGTGATTTTTTCCCAGCAATGTCATACCTCTGAGAGTATTTTGAATGGCTCAGGGGATGAATCTCTTATTAAAAAGCAAGCGCTCGATCATGCCGTAATTATTTGAAAGCCAATAAATCAAGCCGCTCCAATGCGGTTCGAAGCCATGAGTTTGTTTCCCCGCACGGCACGTCGTAGCCTGTATTTCTATTGTAGTGTTTGTTTTTCTATTTGTGCTGTTCGCGCAAGGCTGCAATTGCCGTCTTGAATTAATCTCTGTAGAGCGGATATTCACTCAGCTGGAAGCGATGCTTCACGGGCTGAGAAATCGCTTTTCGATCAACTTGAATGCACTCAAAGCCGCGACTTGCGGCAGGTGTTAAGAGTACGGAGCTACGCCGTGGCGAGCTCGAAAGCTTCTAGCGCTCATCCCAGCGCGCCACTTGGAGGGCAGTTTCTCCAGGAACCTAATTATATTTAAACAGCAAAATTAAAGGTAGCTTTTTTTTTCGATTTTACCTATTCTTTTTTAATGCTAAAATTCCACACTGTAAATATACGCACTTTCCGTCACGATTTCGTACTATTCAATCCTTTCCCCAGAGCGCAATCGCTCTCGGAGACGAGACAACCGACAGTCACATTGGCCACTGTACGATAGGAGCTTACTGTTCAGACCAGCATTCCAACATGACTATCCGCAATCCGCACGTCGATCGATTGCACCTAATCCCTCAAGTGGTAATAAACGTTTTAATGTAAAGCGGAATGTCAACCTGCGACACCCCGCCCCCTCCGATCACGGCCCGACCAGCGGCATCAATGCCCGACAGTTTACGTCATCTCATCTTGTTGTTACACCACTGATACGCGAACACACGGTCACATCGGCGATAATTCCAGTCTCCTGTTCACAGCCCACAACACTGCCATCACGATGTTGCTGCTATGTTGCTGACACGCACGAATACAGAACCACGTTGAACGCCGGTTGCACTCGGCATCGGAAAACAGAACCGAACTCAGCACGGAAAACACCCAGGCAGCCGGCAGCAAAACCTGCCTGTCTCGGACGCAGTTCCTGCGATTTCCATAACGTCGAAAACGTCGACACATTTCCGCGTGGTTTCGCTACTGTAGCTCCGCGTGAGTCCGGCTCCCGCAATCCGGGGACGCCCATTTTACCCAGTGTAAGTGGCGCTGCTGGCACTGCTCCGAAACTTCGCTGTTTCTAGCGGCTTCGTTTGCTCGTTTGATAAAATTAGTGATAAAAACGTCGATGCAACCGAAATGTTCTGCACGTTTGGACTAGAAGACGGAATTACAGGCGGCCTTCGCTGCCGCTGAAGCTCAATCAACTCAACGGCATTTATTAAACAACGTGCGCGACCTGCTCGAAAAACGAAACCGAAAGAAGATGAGTCGGGAGGGCGAAAGCTTTCTCGCGTCTGCCTGGAGAAGGAGAAAAACGTTTCGTTCCTCCCTTTTTCTCGTGCCCGCTTGGGGGCGCGTCAGTAGGAGGGAGGAAGACCCGCCGTTGCTACTTTTTTCCTCCATTTTTTCTTAGAGTGTAGTCGCTTGCATTAATCAAGAATTAAAATGAATGCTTTTGGTCACCCGTGGCGAACGAAGGCTATAATTATCGGTGAGTATGACGGCAGCTGCACTCTTTCGCGCGTTGCGCGAAAGAAATGCGCGCAAAATTATTATCGCATGCCGCTAGCATCTTAATTTGTCTGCAGTCCACTGACGAATGCTCTCGTTTCTGGGGAAGATATCCGCAAATTTAAAAAAGACTGGTAGAATGCCAAAACAATTTTTTTAATTAGTCCTAAAGCTAGATACACTATTTACGACGCACATCGGCGGTCGTGACGGTGCACTGTCACGACCGAAGACAGCGCAATCAGAATCATTGAATCCCAGAGAACACACATACCGTGAAGAAGACGTTCCCTGTGTCGAGTAGGAGCGAAGCAGCGAAGCTTCTGGATAGCGATACCCACGCCACTGAACCGGCCGAACGATCACCCTGGAACGGCGGATCTGGTGCACACTCAGTTGGGAAACTCACCCTTGAAACCTGGGTCGCTGGTGTCCACCGAGACCGAGCTAAATACGATAGCAGCGCCACCCTTTAACGAGTCACGGAATATTCCCAGAGTACCGAAACTCCCAAGCTCGAGGTGCGAAGATGGCGGCTCAATCTTTTTCTTTTGTGTGTTCACCATAAGCTTTTAGAAAGCATGTTTTTGCGTAAAAACAAACGGAAAAAGCTGATTTTGTAGGAACTTTTATTGGATATTAATACAGAATGACAGGCGCGATATGTTTTCTAAACTATTTAGTTTACAAGGTTTTGCGGCATAATTAATAATATTGTTTTTATACAACCATGTCTAACCGGTGATTTCAGGTAGCGCGTCCCGACCTGGGCGCGTCCTAACCTCGGTAGTAATTCGCGGCGCGTTCGCTTGGGAGACGGAGCTTGGCATCCTTGAAACCCTTTCCCCCGTATATGTTTCGGCTCCAAAACGGCCGATTAAAGCCAAGTAGAACCGTCACAACAGATGCTATCGAATGCGATACTCTCTAGCCGTGCAGTTCCTCGAGTGGCCGCTGCAAGAAAAATGGCGGCGTTGCGATCGCCGTTAGCTCGGTTTGCCACTTTTTTAGAGGAGGCTCTATGGCAGTTTCCCAACCGAGATGTTCTATAGTAACGTGGAGTCGAGCGCACGAACGTTAACTATGCACTCCAACACAGGTACACGAGAACAGCAGACGACACACGGCCAAAACGGAAGGTTGGGATCGCACATATGAGCGTCTCGCAAACTCGGACTGGCCCCACTTGCTCGTCATACAATGTAGCGAAGCGTCTCTTGCGAAAGAGACGCATATATTAAAGAATACAAGAGAAAAAAAAAGAACACAAAATTAACCTTTTTAGTTTTCGGAAACCTTTTTAAAGCACGTGCTACGGGGCTATTTTAACCCAGTTAAAACCAAAATAAAAATATAAACGCTCCCAAAATAATGCAAACGAGAATCAAGGTGAGACGCCAAATGGCCATTGCGTCAACAATGTCTGCCGCCTGGCTATGGTGCCTGGAACGCGTCTCCGACTGGTGTGTTTACCGCGCCCAAAAAGGTGTCCCTCGATTTCCGCCTGATGACGTCATACAAGTGTCATGCTGTCGCCGGCCGCGATCCTGGCGGCGTCCTAAGAGTTGTGGTATATATCATATATGGCAGACGCCTGTTCTGCTGCAGGTCGCTCTCCACTGTGACAGTCCACGGACGCTGAAGCAGCAGGAAGTTGGGACGCCTGGGGCGCCGTGACGATGGCGACACTCGCGTTCGCTCGTGCTTTTCGCCAGCATTTCTACGGCCAACCGCCAGGATCGCGACAGGCAACAGCTTGACACTCCGGCTTCTGTGACGTCATTTGTTGCCACTTCGGGACCACTTTTGATGTATGGGCGGAATAGGACGCTCAATACACCATGTAGTCGGAGACGCGCTCCAGGCACCATAGCCTGGCTGCGCTCGCGTCAGCGCTGTCTTCCACGAAGTACTGGGACGGAGGCTGAGATCGTTATAAAGTCAGCTTCAAACCTCAAACATGCCCCCTCCTACAATATTTGATGATCATGATACGATTGTGTGTGGATACCTCTCCCTGCGTTCCAAAACAGTAAATGCGCCACGCTGGCCATCGGCGATGCAGCCGATGCAGCCGATGCAGCAGACGCTGCCATCTTATCCGCGCCTGTGGGGTATAGTAAATAGCTAGAAAAGAGGTAGTAACGGTCAGGAAAAGGTAGTATCGGCTGAAGTTACTAGCTTTTAACTAGCTTTTTTTAAGAGTATAGGGCTTGAGTTCCACTAGCCGCAGATTGAAGCGTGCTAAAACTCGCTAAAATCGCCAGTTGAAACGGAAGTTACAGCAATGTTTTCACGGAGGCATACTTGGGTTGGACGCCTCGTAACACCAGGCATTTCCAAATTGTCCTTGCAGCGGCGAACACGGCCAGCAGGAAGACCCGCTCCTACATGTAGCATTAAGCGACATATAGAACGTATGTGGTGCCACAAGCGGTCTAGGTATCAGACGCTGAAGAGCATGTGGCGGACCTGTAGTGGGAACTCATAGACACGTTGATTGAGGCTGCATCACGCGGTATATCTTAAATGTGTTCACTGAGCCTGAGCCGTTTACTCGCTTCTGTGTGGGACGTTGTTCGTTGCGTAACGCCAACCGTGCGTTTAACCCGCAGAAGACTGGGCGAGCCATCCCACCCCTGGGCGGCGACCCCAGCCGGTCTCAGGACGGCGACTCCAGCGACGACGACGAACAACTGGATGTCGGCGGTGCGGACGACCTCAGGACGGACCTCAACGGTTCCGGGCCGGGAGACCAGGAAGGTAAGGAGCGTTGGCGATATCGTTGAATCCCCATTCCACCGGAAAAGAGCAACGTGTTGACCAGCCACGGTGAAATGAGCCGGAAATGATCGGCATCTACGCTTGGCCAGCTCCGGGTTTCATCAGAGGGGAATGTTATTGGTATTTTATGCCTGGTCAAATCGATAAAGGAAGTCACGAGCAAGGTCATTAATCAACTCAGTTGGAAAACTTGTAACGAGTCACAAACCCCATCTAACGCGTAGCTCTAAAAAAAGAAATCGAATTTCACGGAGATATGGAAACAGTAACTTACAGAAGTCGAAGTACAGTTGTGCTACGGATATAAAACAAACTACGGGACACTAATGAAGCAAATAACAAAACAAATATTTCGAGGACGCCTAAGCACTTCGTATGAGTTGTGAATGCGAAAGCATTCTCTGCGCCGAGAGGAGCAGAAGCGGCCGCAGTGCCGGCAGGGGAGTGCGGCGGTGCGCCGCGCAGGCCGCCCCGCCGTGTATTCCGAGACTTGACAACGATGGTGGCGCGCGCCACATCTTCCTATGGCACACGGCGCTGCGGCGGTGACATCACGCTCCGCCACTGCGCAGGCGCAGCGAATCTTGCCGGGTTCACGGAGGCTTGCATGACGAACGAAGCATTGCGTTGCTGTGCTTTTCTTTGTGTTCTATTTCTGAAACGCGTCCGCTTTGACTTTGAGCACACCTGCGGGCTCCCGTGACGAGGCATGTGCGTTGCTGCGTTTTTCATCGTTTTTTTTTAGGCTTGTTTGTTTTGACTTTTAGGCGGCTGCGCCGGCTTCCGTGACAAAGCATCTGAGTCGCAGCCAATTTAGGTTCCGTTTTTCGCGGTTATCGTTTTTCATATCTCATTTTTACGTGGTTACCGACGACGCCGACTCCGCTCCATGGGACAGTTAAGGCTTTCGCATTAAAAGTTCTCTAGCCGATATTTCTCACCGGAAATTAAAGAGCCATATTGTGCTTGTGTTTCGGTACGTCCTGCCAAGCGGAGTTAAAAAGCGTATAAAATAACGTTTCTTTTATGAACTGGTCAAAAATATTAGCAACTGAAACCGGACGACTCTAAAGGCCGCTTCAGACACTTGCGTTTGAGTGCGTTTGACTGCGTTGCGACGATAACCGAAAGCGAGTCATCTGTGCTTCGTATGAAGCGTGGAATCCAATTCAAGGAATATTCTTGGCACGCGATATAAGAAGTAGGGACGTCCTGGTGTCTCGCTCCCGCAACGCAGTCAAACGCAGTCAAACGCAAATGTGTGAACCGGGCTTTATAGACTTTGTCAAGAAGTCATTACAGCAGAAAACAAATGACACACATACGAAAGCCGTTTGGGGCAAGAACGCTCTTGATTGCAGAAAAAATATCTTCAAATGTATTGTGCAGAGTGATTGCCCACGCGGCAGTCAGTCAGTAAAAGTTTTATTAGTGGGCAAACTCAGGCCTGCTCGATGGATTGCATGTAGCCTTGCCCACGCGGAACTTTCTGGGTCCGAGTTGTGGCGCCATCTCTTGAAAGGAGCACGCAACATTAGTGCCGCGCGTCTCCGTCTTCTTCCGACGCTCAAATTTAAATTTTTATTTTTTTCACAGGTGAATTTTGCTTTGAAATATGCAGGGATAAAACCGAACCGCAGAAAGCATTTTTGATGTAAATTTCAGCTCGCGAAGAGGCCGAATTTTGTGCACATTTTATATCTGGAGTGGGAGTTGATTTTGTTGTTGTTGTTGTTTGCTGCCTCGCAAGCATATGGAAGATCCGAGTGTAGGATGAAAGAAAAAGTAAGTTGTAACTACCCTGTGGAAGGGCGTCAATCTAATTTTATATATTTATTAAATCTGCTCCCGCTCTCATGTCAATATTACCTACTTTTTATCAGCATAGATGAGTCTTCGAAGAAAAGGTGATAATTTGATCTGGACTTATGAACCTGGCTCCGTGACATAAAGGCTCTTTTATGAGTCAATATTAAGCAATAATCAACATCTGTCACATAAGGCCGTGGGCAATTAAATTTCGAGGCCCAATAGCTCTGTACGAGAAATTTCAAATTTTATCTGGAAAGTTATTTATGCATTTCTTTATCACCATGTCTCTAGCTACTTCCTATAACCCAGCGTTATGATGTTGTTGTGGCATTTACGGATACTATTAATGGGAGACGTCCAGGACTGCTCAAAGCACACAAAGAGAGAGAGAGAGGTAGAGAGGGAGATAACAGAGGGCGAGAGGTTTCTGTTTATGGAGAAATAATTGTTTCTCTTTTGGACGTAGAAGTATACAGCGCAATAAAAACGGCAAATCCACCATCATTCTATGGGAAGTTCGTGCCGCTACTTCTCCATTTATGGCGCATTTATGAGCGACGGCTATAACGCATACGCCCAACGACACGGACGCGCCACGGCGACCCGCACGAACCAATGGCGTTCCGTTCTCGTATTTCAAAGAGCCGTCACCATAACACGGTGTGAATGAGGGAGCCCCGGCAATTTGGTCGACTTGACAAGGCACCGCGTGCCTCTTGGCGGACTGGCCCGCCTCGCTTCACCCGCGCAGGCAGGGCGGTGAGGCATACGCAGCAATAACGGAAATGGTCGAGTAATGGAACGCAGAAAGCTAACGTCGTCGTGGATATACGGCCTCGGTATGGGAGGGAAACGAACGGTAATGGCTGATGCGAATGGCGCACTCCATGGGTGTATATGGCCGCGACCCCGGGTGCGTACAAGTGCGAAAGGCATCGCGGAGACTAATGGGCTACTGCCCCGTGTAAACGTCGCTGATGTTGTTGTTGCGGCCGGAGATCAACGCGATTTTTCTTTCTTCATTTCTCTAATGGATGAGCTGGTGGCGTTGCGAGCGGATTCGTAGATTCAATCTTTTTTAGATTTTTGGTTCTATGCGGACAGTGCTATAGGTGTCAGTTTTACTGCTTTGTAGCGAGCCCTAGCGTAATGCACTGAGATATCCTAGACGATTAGAATAAAGAGTTTTCGCGTGATCATTTTATGTTCTTGGATTTTTATCTCACTCCCATTGAAGCGACTCGCCAATCGAATGATGAGGTTTAATTTTATGTAATCCAATTTTACGTGATTCAATTTGCGATGCTCTGTTTTACAATAGAAATGTTAGCTTAAGGGGCAACTTAACAAGCTCTTCTTTATTGTGTCTTTACCTAACCGCTATAAAAGATAAGAAAAACACAAACACCGGCATACAGAGGCCGATACCAAGCACCTCGCTTGCTTTCATTGATCCTCCCAGACCAGCCAGACCCAAAAAACCAAGTCAGTAAACATATAGCATAAACGCGCTCGCTTCAACCGCAATCAGGGAAGGCTACCATTAAACCTTCGCGTATTCACAGCCGGGCATAGCAGCTACACTATATAAGCCTCTTTCTCACCAGGCGTTTCAACTTTCAACAAAGTTCAGCGAAGTACCGTCCTCTCGCGATTTCGGGGGCGATAGCGACGCAGCCCAAGTAGAAACCACCGCCAAGTACGTTTCGCAAAAGCTCGCGATCCATCATGTGGCGTGCTCTCCAACTCGCGGAAGACGAAGCGGCAGCAGGCCGTACGGGCACCGAGCGAGTGAGCCAGCGAGCTCGTAAGCACGCCAGTAGGCAAGACGACAAACAGAGCTTCGCAGTAAACGGGCTAAAACAAAAAGATGGCTGCCAGCCTTCAAGTCGCCAGTCAGTCTCACACGCGGGGACACGGTGTGGAGTGCTAACTCCGTTTCACATCGCGATGAATCGCAAAGGACGCTACGTGCTATCCGAGCCGATCAGCAGCGCTGAGACAGTATCACGTGACTAAAGGCCCCGCGCGTCGCTGGGCCCCTTTCCCGAAGATCACGTGACACTCACACGGCATCCGTTTGGCTTCGATGGCTCGAAACTCCCGCTGCGGTCCATCGCAAGGTGAAACAAAGTGTGGAAGTGTGAGGAGTATACTCAGAAGACATTCGTCTTTGGCAAGGCGTCTGGAATCGCAGACAGTCTTGTTTCCAGGACTGTAGGCACCCTCTCGCGCTGGTTGGAGCTTTTGTTTTTGTTTTTGTTTCTGACAAAAACGTCTTTTTTCGTGTTGTTTGTCTTTTGTTGCGTGTTTGGCACTGGTCTCTGACTGCGGGTTGACTGAGGTCTCCTGGCCGAGGCGTCGAGAAACACTGAGCGGGGAGGCATGCACGCGGCGTTTGTCAACGGTCGGTGGGCTTCCTCCTGGTCTCGTCCTCCAAGATACGATCGGGTTTCTGACGCCTGCACGCTTGGTCGTGCGGGGCGACTCCCGTTTTCCCGGTAGACGTGCTTCCCCGGTCCGGGGAATTGGAGCCCGTCGGAGCCGCTTAGTGTGAACGACCGCTTATAGAGGTTGGCATGCACGCCTTCTGGGCGCCGCCATCTTCCCGCTGGCGCGTGTAGATCGTCCGATAGTCAAGCCTTGATAAGGCGTGTCCACGGTTGCCAGACTGGCGCCCAAACAAAGCGTTTTTCACCCACTGTGGCCAGACTATTCGTTGAAGCGTGGCTGCTTGCCATTGTCTAATTAAAATTCTATCGCTCGTGTAATTTGCGTGCGTGTACGTGGGGTTGTGTTTGAGGCGTTCCAGCGGTCATGACAGTTTCTAGGGTGGCAGATATTTAGGAGGCGTACTCAGGGGGTAAAGGTCCGTGAGGAGGAGTGGCAAATCCCGTGTGCTGACATCTGGAGTCCCGAGTGAAAGTTGGCGAAAGAACGCGGCAGAATACGAGAGAAATAAACCAATAATAATAATAATAATAATAATAATCTTTATTTTTATGTGCCCAAAAACAACCCGGAGGTCTTCACTTTGGCGCACAAGTCAATGATAAAATCGAACAGAAACAAAGTAACACAATAAAAGCAAAGTAAACCACAGGTCAAAGGTGTGTTGGAAGCGCTTACAATTGCTTGCGAAAAACAGATATATCACTGAATATATCAATATTTGTATCATTAAGGCGATTATATAACGATTGTATACGTGACAGGGGCGAGGATCTACACATGGTATTGACGTAAAAAGCAGTATGGTTCCTAGTTAACCGAGAAGGGACATGAATGTTAATTCTGGATAAAAGCATATTGCAATCTATTATCCCATTTACTACCTTATGTAGAAAAATTAGGTCACGCTCGGCCCTTCTTTCAGACAATGGGCTCAGAGAAATCTTATCAACGAGAAAGTAATGATCATAATAAAAACGACGTTGAAAATAGCGGTCATAGACAATACGTACGAAACGCTTTTGCACGGTTTCAATTTTCGCTGACTGCGTTCCAGATATTGAGTTCCATGCTACAGATGCAAATTCAAGCCGTGATCTAACTAGGGAGCAAAATAAACGAATAATAGAGGCTGGGTTTTTAAACTGCTGCGTGATGCGAGATATCAGTCCCAGCATCTTAGTTGCTCTGCCAACAATAGATGACACGTGTGGAATAAACGTCAATGCACTATCTATACACACGCCAAGATCTGTTACAGAAGATACACGTTCGATAGGAATCCCTTCTAGTAGATAACTATTATGTATTACATTATGACGTTTGCACAAAGTTAGTACCTTTGTTTTCACAGGGTTCAGTGACAAGTCATTCAATTTGCACCACTGAACTATTCGCGACACGTCATGCTGTAAAGTATCGCAGTCAGCGAGAGTACGAACATTCATAAAAATCTTAATGTCATCTGCAAATAACAACACCTCAGCATTTTTCACATTGGACGATAGATCGTTTACAAAAATGAGAAACAAAAGGGGACCAAGAATAGACCCTTGGGGAACACCGGAATTGGAAAAGAAAGATTTTGAGCGACTGTTATCTATGCGAACGCTGTTGGGACGACATGATAAGTAACTTTGGAACCATTTACACACCTGTGCGCAACAACCATATAAAGACAGTTTACGTAATAACAACTCGTGGTTCACTTTATCAAATGCTTTTGACATATCAAAATAAACACAATCGATTTGCCCTCTGTTCATAACAACAGGGACAGAATAGTTCAAAAATGAGCACAGGTTAGTTTCAACCGACCGTCCTGTCAGAAAACCATGCTGGCAAGCATCGAATTTCTGGTGGAAGTAAAAAAAATTCGTTTGTGCATAACGCGCTCGAACACTTTGGAAAACCCCGAAAATAAAGATATGGGTCGATAGTTACTAGAAATAGATCGATCACCACTTTTAAAATTGGTACAACAACCGCAGATTTCCATAACGATGGAAAAACTCCAGAACTAAGAGAAAG
>JAZHYW010047562.1:0-148766 GCA_037355805.1 Ixodes ricinus | reverse complement strand
TCGGTATATTGGCGTATGGTCTGATTGTCAGCGTGACGACAGTCAATCGGTTCGGGGTAGATGCCTGCTTTCTATTATGCTCGATGCCTGTGGTTTCCGGAGTGGCAAACTCGTATTCTGTATTAAGTTGGGATGGATAGCCGACCTTTTAACTATACCCTTTTGCACAGCGTCCGCTCAGCGCATTTCTTGGTGCGTTTCTGAAAGAGACAAAATATAGTGGCACTACATCGGGCGGCAGTTTGTGCTGATAAGCCGTAAATACCGCGGAAGCGCCGCTGGTTAAGCGGCCACAGCCAGCATTTCCAAAACTTTGAAATTCCGCAAATTATCGTTAAGTGCGGGGATTTACTGAGCAAGCGCGTATGGGCTAACCCGTCTTCCAGAAGAAAGTGGGCTGGGCGCTACGGCAATTTACGGGGTTATAATATATTATGGCCTTTAAACAAGCAAACACGCAGACACGCACAGGGATCACGAACGACGTATACGCAGACAGAGCGCTTCTTACAGCTGGTTTGACGGGGCAGACGCGGCTCGTTTTCCTTATTTGTTCCCAGATTGTGCTGCGTGAGGCGTAGCGTGCGTTCGCGTAAATTAATAACATTGAATATTCACTTTTTTGGTGTTCAGTAAGCGATTTAAAAAGATTGTTTCTTGATTCTTTGAGGTCTTGATACTTTTTTTACGGTATACTCAAATCAGAATGATAATGTTTTTTTACAAAGAGCATTTTGCAATGATAGCTTCTGGTTCCTTCCATATATGTTTTCACTCATTCATATCTTGTAAAACAGCAATGAAGATCAACTGCACATTGCCGCTCATTTTTTTGAATCATAAAAACTAGGCTCTTCAACTGTGGTATGTTTTTTTGTTAAAAGTATATTCTTTTTTATAAACGGAAGTCACTTACCTCTAGGAGTTTTTGTTGTTCACCTATTTGTAGCAAGAACAAGGGCGCGTTAACAATGCATGTCGTCATTCGTTTTATCGCCTTTTTTAAATTGATTATTCTATGTATCCTGAATCAGTGAATCGCCTACTCACCCTTTTAAAAAAGCAGGAACCCTTAAACAGTTTTTTTTATCTTTGAATACCTTTAGTCATAATTTGCAATTTTCATTAAAATCATTTGTACGAAATAATCTTTGACTTTTACTTTTACTTTGACTTCTGATTTTAAACCCACATTGTTAATAGCAAAAGTTTGCATTTCTCTTTATGAATAATACACCCTCGGTTTAATTCACTTCGCAATGAGTAAAACTCTCTGCATATCATATGCATATTAGCCCAAAAAATAGACATCCCAGCAATACAAACAATAGGCTCCTAAAGAATTCTTTTCTTCTTGCAATTAAAAAGATTGTTTTAAATCTAACTTATTCTAAATGCAGTTCATCCTCACATCATTTGAGTTTTCTTGCACTTGCTTTAGACACGTACTCAGTTACCGAAGGCATTTGCTGCAGCATGAATTATGCCGCCGATGCACTTTTCAAGTGCTTTTCTTCGATACACTTTTGCACAATTAAGAGTTTAACTGTTTTGTTCCTAGCTCCGGAATTATCAAGACCACGAAGAGAAAAAATCCATCAATCGAAGAACAGTGAAACCACAAAACTCTTTTTACATTGCTAGTGGCGATAGTGTCGCTTTTATTTTCTCGAATATATTCATATTTAGAAAGCTATTATTTTGTCTTAATAAACAAAGCCTAGGCAATAGAAGTTTATCTACGTCAGTTACCTTGAAAAAAATCGAGAACAACAACTAACTGGATTATGGAGCGGGAAATCTAACTGGATTTATGGTCTACTGACTAGTTCCAAGTTTCCTTTAGGAATCTAGTTGGTTCCCTGTTCATGAAGTTGGCAGAAAAGTTATGTATTTTTTTTCGGTAGAGTATTCTAATGAGTGGGGGCTCAATCCCCAATTTGCACTAAATTCCCAAACACAGCTACAGGCCTCCAGAAAAATACAAAGGCAGAACCTAACCCACATTTGGCTGCTTGTACACCCACAAGAAGATGACGGGTTTTTGTTTTTTTGTGGGATATTTCTTTTTACTAGTGCTTATTTTATTTTCTGCCAAGTAAAGCGGAAAAACAGTATACATGTTCGGCAAGGATCCCATTAATAACATTGCAAGATTTGAATACAGATTGCATTACACTCAAAATGTCGCGTTTTTTTGCGCCATGTTTCATTCGGTCCGCCTGACCTTTAAGTCCCCGCGATCAGGCGCTTTTTTATTAGAAACATTTCGCTGCTGTACGTTCGAACTAAGGCGTTACTGAGTTCAGGGCAGCCTCTGAAACCAAAATTAACTGCCGTTATCATCTCTGTCTGGGCATATGGTCGCAGTTGTCTGGGTAAGAAAGTATGGAAGTATCCACAAGGTCATGAATTGTAGGCGTTGCAGAAGATGAACAGTGAATAATAAATACATAAAGTGGCAAAAACTCTACTAAAGGCGAAGCAATGACACCATAACTTATCTCGCACGAGTGATTTAACACTTGCCTCTTCACTGGATCCTTTTCCTCGTTTTATTATGACAGGTGACACCGACAGAAGTGATAGAGCGGATTGTTTTGCAGTTATGGGACCAATCACTGTCACTTCACGCGGAAAGTCCCTTGATGTCGCTTTGAAGTTCTAAGACAAGCCACGCCAGTCAGCGCAACGCCTCGGGAAAACGCCAGATCGCGTGGAGTTATTGACCTCTTGTCTTACTGTTGTGCTATTGCGGTCAGCGAAGCTTAAACGCGCCGCTCCCGCGGCGCTGAGGAAAACACTACCAGAGCCACCTGTCGTATTTCCTGCAAACGCGATGCACGCTGAGGACAGAACGGTCCCTTCGGCACACGTGACCAGCCTCGATACTTCATCTCTCGACTACCAGTGAAAAAGTGGAGGTGACGTCCTTCGTTTTAACCAAGCGGTAAAACATACTCATGTAACAGCATAAATTTATCGCGAACTTTCTGAGAACAGAATTTATACAGAATCCTGATGTATGACTACACGGAAATCAATCCACGGATTTTTTATTATTTATTTCGCGCATTTACCGCGTGGGAGCAGAGACTCAAGGTGTGGTGCCTGACAAGGCACATGCCCCCTATAGCTCGGCAGCCCGAGGGGTTACACAACAACGATTCTACTAAACATTGCGCGGCTGCTTCTACAAAACAGTGAGTTGCTCAAAACGCAACTCTGAATTCGCAGGATACATATTCCCGAAAAATCTCAGAGCCTCTCATAAAAGCGCGTCAGATGTCCGAGCATTGAAAGTTGTTGGCAAAGAGGTAATATGATAGAGAAGGTGGTTAGCGGCACTTGTAATGCATAATTCACACCTGCAGATTTGAATATCTACCTGGGGACGCAACGCACTCAAAGTGCGTCGCCAGAGCCATGGGGGTCGGGGCCGACCCCACTAGCTCGTCGCCAGGCCATTGTTATAACCTTTCCTAACTGGGGCGTGAGGTTTGAGAAAACCCTGGTGATCAAGGCGTCCACGTGGACGAGTCCCGCCTTTACGGTTGAGAAGTGACCTGTCACTAGCAGACGACAAGGGAAGTTGTAGAATGTTGCATGGAGCCGCGCAATGGGTGTTTGTCGTGGCCTCAGGTGCAACACATACCTCCAAAAACATGCAACGAGGCGGCTCCTGTCGAGCCGCGCTCCACGCGAGTTTCAGCTCGGCTGGCTGGGGATAGGACACATCACACTTGTGCACTCAGTTTAGACTGGAATGAAAAAGCCACTAGTGGAGTTTTCACTCAACGCCAGAGTTTGAGGGTACTGTTTAGAGCGCATGCTCAGGAACAAGCTCACATTAATAGGTTGCCAAGACCGGCAACTTTGATGGTGCGGAATGCACCATTGCAAAAAAGGACCCGCTAGCCTCGCCATCAACACGTGCTCAGAAGTTGCGCACACAGCTTTTGCCGGCAAAGAATACTCCGTGCTGAGAGTATTCACCGGTAGCCGCACCTCTGCGCGTCACTGCTGAGCTCATGTTGATGGGAGGTCCCACTCTCATTTGGCAACGTGAATTCCACCCCCATCGAAATTGCCGGATAATGGCAGCCTGTTGATGTGAGTTTGTTCCTAGCTACGCAGCACGACGCACCGCCCTCAAATGCGGCGTCCAGTGGACTACCGCTATCGTCACTGGCAGAATGGTAATGCTGCAGAGGCCTGCTTTTCAAACGCATAGCCTCCAGCACGAAGCTTCACGTCTTCCGCCTCGCACTTTCGTCGCGCATGCGCGCTCGATGTGCACCAGACGACCGACGTTCTCGAAGGTAGTAAGGGAGTTGTAGATATAACCGCTCTTGCACATCCGATACCGGTACGATGAGCCCTCCGGGTACGAACTGCGCATGCGCTACCGCAGAAGACTCGCATGTGCGCGGTGCGTAGCGGATTGCACCATCGTACTGGTATCGGTTTGTGCAAACACGATTCCCTAAGACTCTCTATTAACAGCAGGAAGATTTTCCTCAGCTAGGAACTGAAAACGGAACCTCTCATCTCTTCTCACTGTCTGCGAGTATGCCGCCGAGAAAGTTTAGGAGAGGAGGCGACGAGAGCGCGCGTGGGCATCAGAACTCCGAGCTCTGGTTCGGTTAAATAAGGGTAGACCTAAGGCTATAGCCGCCTTTGTCTCCACGGCAGTAGTCGAACGTGTTTCACCGCAGGCCAGGAACGCCGGACGCCGGCGTTTTGCGTTTTAAAGAGTTCGAGGAGTGTAGTAGACACAAAGGCGGCTGGCTTCCGGTCTACGCCCTACTAACTGAACCAAAAGCCTGCAGTTCTCTGGCGAAGTCTTTACGTGTTGTTGATTCCTTTTTCATTTCTTTTTTTTTTTCTATTCATAACTTCACACAAATCTTTCCAGATCCGAATATATAAATGACAACTTGTTATGGACTCCTGACTGGTGTGAAGGTGCTTCGATCAAGCATCAAAAATAACACGAATAAATCGGAGGTCTACACTAAAATGCTGAAAGTAAACTACGGAGTATACGCTTGGCTTGGTAACCGACGGGTTTCTTTTTTTTTTTTTCTCGAAGACTTAACCTTAACTACGACATCTAACAAAGCCTTGCTGCCACTTTGGAGAAACGGCGAGCTTCATCAGCAAGTGCAAGTGATCACTGATTTTTTGCATGTCTGACAGTGAATAGTAGTACTAGAGAAGAGCTATCTCAGGCGGACTGAAGTCACAAAGAATAATTGTGTACTCGATCTCATGTAGACGATCTTGAGTGCAAGTAAGGCTTCATTAGAACGATATTGTTTTTCTCCCTTTTTGTAAATATTCTACGTGATAAATCTGCTCACATTGCACGGAGCAGATAGTGTATTATTCGCTATCTACCTCCTCATGCAGAAGAAGATTCTTGAGCTGGTTTATTGTTTGAGCTGTCATCGCTCAAGCACACCGTTTGTCTTCGCCTAATGGGTCCGGGGCAAGTATTTCTTCCAACGAGAAATCCCGGAAGGAAAAAAGATAGCATGTATCTTTTTTTTGACGTTGATAGTTGCAGGGTGCGGTCAATATGCGTGAATGCATTCCGTGTGATTTTTTTATACATAAATTGCAAGTACGCCATGTGCATCAAAAAATATTGTTTGCTCTACATATTGATCTCCATGCCGCATATAGGCGTCCTCTTTTTCGCGACGACTTAATCCTCGCAAACTCCGCAACTATTATCGTGAGAGGGTAAATACCGCGTATATATTATACCATAGTGATTGATGCATCACAAACCATCCTCAATCGTGAAAGTTTGTTCCACGCAGAGAGCAGTATGGAACCCGCACTTCGCGGAAATCACGAAATGCCCAGCCAGCGAAAATAAGGTCGTTCCCCGTATATTATTCGTTGGTTACACAAGTTGTTCTATGGAAGGTCTAGCATAACATTATTGTGTTGAATGTTGGTTTTCAATTCTGGAAGCCGCACACTCGTAAAATGACTAAGAGGCCCGTTCAGACTCTTTGGCGACCGAGTAAGACCGAGAGAGACCAAGATCGGTTTTTAAGCCTCTGCGACAGCACAGGAACCAGCGCCCGCTGCGGCGCATCCGGTCCCAAGACGTCGCGAGAGGCTTAAAAACCGGTCTGGTCTCTCTCGGTCGTACTCAGGTCGCACATGTGTGAACGGCGCTTGAACGACAGGAAAAAGCAAAAGCTGCTGCTTCTTCAGCCCAAAATTTTCTGTTCTTTTCAAAAAGTTCATATTTCTTTCGCAACTGACATATATGTCAAGACCATGCGCTATATAATCACTCGGGGGACAAAACGGCCTCTTAAGAAAAAGGATTACCGATATTAAAGTTAGTGCGTGGCATGGCAGCTAGGAAAACGCCGTTCCCATTGGTCGAGAAGGTAACCGTTTATTTACTAGAATAGCGGGAACTTTTATTCAAAGACCCATCCTTCGGGTCCCCCACCCTGTGGCATTTTATTCGACATCCCGTTGAGTTCAGAATTTGAAAGTGGCACAATATTTGTTATTTTTATGAAGGGTTGTTTGCAATAAAGAATAACTTGTTTTTCGTTTTCGCTGCTGTGTTCAGATGCATCTACCACGAGACATTCCAAAATAATAATTTTGTGCGCGTTAAGAAACAAAAAAAGAATGGCTACATTTCTTGCTTATCTTTAAATCACATTGATTAATTTGCCCAATCCAGACGTTAGACGTTCGGCCGCGGAAACTTATGTACCACAACAACCACACAATAAGAAACGAGCCTAGGCTGGGTGCAGAATATCAATGAGTTCTCACCCTATAGTTCTTAGGGGATTGTTTTCTTACGGTTTCCGCTTAGAACGGATGTGGTACATGTACTCTGTTTCGGACATGTGCACAACGCTCTCAAAGCTTCTGGCGCTAGCGTGGCGTTTGAACTGGCAGATCATTTGCACGCGTTCTTCGCGCAAACGAAATCATAGCATCGGATGAAGTGACGCTCTCGCAACAGTAGCTTTGACAGCTTTGAATACTAAGTCTGAAACGGTGTATAGGTCCTTGCTTACAGATTTGACCATTGACTCACTAGGTGTACTTGTCATATTTTTCAGCACTTCTCCTTTCACCATTTTTGTTGCACGCGGTGTGAGAACTAAGTGATAACGCGGTGTCTCTGCTTCTCAGATAAAGGTATTGACGAACCTGGAACTTACGACTAAGACCTGAGCTCTTTTGGACTTTCGCTCACGAACCCTCTGTAAAGGGCCCATGCAATGATGTTGGGTAAGAATATTCATCAAGCGTACACAGGCTTAGTCGCACTAATGGGATATAAGTATACTCGCACGCAACGCTACGGAACAATAAGCTTAAATCGTCGCTGCAGAATAGACCGATTCCGAAATTCAGTCTGGTCATTTTGATCACTATCATCATCTGAGGTTGGCATCTGTGTCGTGCTAATGGCCACCTTGTGGTTACTGAATTACAGCTTACTAGAATAGGGGGTAGTGTTTGGACTGGCGCGACTTGAGAATGGGAATCCTGTGAGGCTGCGTGTGCAGACAACAATCGCTGCGCTGCAGTCGACTGGGCAGCAGAAAGTCTCTGCAGTCTGCAGTGCCGCCGCACGTGTGCGCGCACGCGGTGCGCGTGCACGACCTCCACCATACTGACCCTTCTGCCGAAGCGCCGGTGTCGACACGTATAGCGATCTACATCACACGCCTCACGCGAGCCGCTCCGGTCCCAACACTACCCCGTATTCTTGTACACTGTAACTGAGGGGGATCGGTGGCCTAGTGGGCTAGTGCACACCAGCTCGGAGCACTTAGAGCGAAAGCACGCACTGTAGATCCCAGGAATCCTGGGTTCAATCCCCACCCCTGCCTGTTTCGATCTGGATGACCATTGTACCGGCGTGCGGCCGTGTATTACTACTACGTGGTTCACGTAAAAAGACACCAGGCTACAGTTTTTACCGCACTGGCTAGATTGCTCACCTACTGCTGAGACACCAGACGCCCACTAAGACAGACTAATACCTCTGTGAGACGGCGTTCTAAAGCTACTCTTCACTAAGCTCCGTTATAAAACCAGCCAGTCAGCTCGTGATGTTGAGTGCGCACGTGCCCTATGGCGTGCCCTGGTTCGCCGATTTTATAAAGGAGCTTGTTATAAAGGCCTTTCAAATGCCCGTGTGACAGGGGTATAACTTCCGACTTTATAAACATACACTCACCAAATTCTTTTACTGAAGATTAAAGAAGCTGAAGATGTTCCAAAGCGGATGATGCGAGGCCTATGCATTCAATATGTTAGTACGATGCGACGAAGGAATACACTTATTCCAATACTCTACGCTCCTCATGGCGGCGTAATGCCACTGTAATGCACTGTGGGAATCAGTGGGGAGCAAAATTCACGCGCGCTCCGCTGCAGGGCACAGATTCCTAGAATGGAACGCGCGCGGTTACGGAGTTAGGAAATTATTCTATTGAATACATGAGCTGGCGTAAGCGTCCATTTCTAACTCGGGTCCATCTGAAACTGTTCGCGGAACATAATCGATTTACAGACCTTTTGATGTATGAACTTTTATCCAGTCTTCGATTCGGGTTGGTGCTTCGTCCTTACTGGTTATTTGCCACCAGCGAAATTGAGATCCAGAAAGAATTGTAAGGTAAAACCGCACGTTCTCGACTGCTGTTGTCTAGAGACAGTGACGGTGCCCGGCATAATACTGCAGACTGCAATCGATTACCGACATAACCACGGTAAAAGATAAACTACTATTTAAGGCACCAGATGGCATTGAATTGAAAAAAAAGTATATTTCAAGAATAAATGGAAGCCTACGTTTTATTTGTGTCTCTTTTTTGCAAGGTTTGACGACCAAGTTATTTAATCGCACTGTTGGCGCTGTCAACAATGCGATCTCCAGGTGCTCATTATCAAGCATTCTGATACATGCTGTGACAACATTTAAGTGCGGCTAATGCCGTGTACACAAGCACTGCGCGGACATTTGATTTGAGCTAGTGATAATCAATGCCTCGTCATACATTCAGGTAGTAGCTAGTCCACAAGCGCGAGCCCTGTGTTTTGCCCACTCCGGAAACATTGTTGGAAAATTTAAAAAAAAATATTATAATGCCTACGTATCCAGAAGAATCGATCATCCAATGATAGTAATGAAGTCGTACTCCCATTTCACACTCATATACAAAGTATACATACAAACTTACCAGTCTTTAGCGAAGAGGCGTGATTCGGCAGTTTGCATCTGCGTTTTTATTTCTAACTTGTGAGGCCTTTAGCGTAACCAGAACGTCCCCAAGTCCAAAGGTAAATATGACCTACATATCGAACTGTCAGTATGAGTACCAGATAAGTGCACTGAACAATAACATAAATATCCCATAAACAAAAACATAAAGACAATATTAAAAATAGGAACTTACGCTTTGTGCCTCTCCTACCAGGCAGCGTGAGCATCACAGTGGAAAAATCTTGCACAGATTTTTACCTATATATATTATTAGAAATGAAATATAAAAAAAGCAGCGTATCCAACCTACCGAAGCCGACGTCCAAAGACTCGCAAAGAAAACACGTTGTTTACAATAGCGATTACGCAGCCCGTTTGTATACAAAATCGCACTTTGAGTTTTAACTCAAAACGTGCCACAGTCTCCACGAATCAAAAAATAAAACCAGCTAAAAGAAATATCAAAACAAACGAACGACCGTTCTACGTCCTTTTGCTTCCTGTGCGTTTTTGTTTCCGCGTCTGGGATGTCGTGCCGCCTACATACACGGACCCGGTCGTCTGCTTTCGTAGCAACTCATGCGCACAAGGTTGCTAGCACGACACGCGCGATGTATCGGGTGTATCTGAAAGCGGAATCCTCGCGATGGAAACCTACCAGCAACAACCAAAAATAAAATAAAAAAGCGAGCCAGAACTATCCAGTTTTACGACGCGCATCCCTATAGCGTTCATTCCGATGTCACGAAGGGCAGTACCGGGTCGATCGGGCTTCCGAAACGCTGGAGTTTAGAACGACCCCTCACGTCGATTTGTTTGTTTGCATAGCCTCGTTTGCAGTCTTGTCGTGTCGTCTTAAACGCTTGGATAGCGCCATGAAAAATACTTTTCCCATCGTCTTCCTTAGTGGCACTCCGTAATTAGTGTTATAGAATCTAATTACTTTATTAAAAAAAACACGTTGTCGGGCTGGGGCTTTGAAAAATGTAACTTATTTGCGTTTGGGAAAGTTTGCAAGTGACGTAAGCTAATTTATTAAAACAGTTTTCTTCTTTGCGTTTCCCAAAAAGAGTCGAATGTCGAACTTTGTTGTTAGGCTGACGACGGTCGATAGCCTCCCCAGTCTTGCTTGCACCATAGCATCTTTACTTGTGTTTTTTTTTCTTTGCCTCCGTTAATTGTAGGTTTCGTCTAATGGCTTCAGAACTACAATCGACCGCGCGTAGTTATAAAACGAGATAGTCGTGTTTTAGTTTCTTTTTTCTTCTGATGGCCAAAGAAAAAGGGGGGGGGCACAACATTAGCCACCTGAGATTAACTACTGCAGCCTTAGAGAAAAATTCACGCACGCGTGGAGGTGAACGTTATACGGAACAACTCAGTCAAGAAACTCACCCTCTCAAAACGCTGACCCCTCGCATTCACTAAAGCCGCACCACTGCGATCCGGATTCTATTACGGCGCCACCTTTCGGGTGTCAGTCCGTTGTATAATATTAATAAAACATATTTATTTTACGTGCCCACAAACAACTTTACAGTCTATGATGTGGTGCACACAAAGAAAATTAAAACACGGCACTATATCAAACATCAAATAGTTTATTTGCATTGTGTCGAGTAGTTGGCTGTACGCTTTTTCAAAAATGGGTGTGGACGTCCTATGTCCATAATTGCGCCATTCTATTACCCCGTTATCCATCCTATGGATTCCCTGTAGAAGGTTCATGGAGCATCTATGCACCACTTGTTTGCCATAGAACGGCCATAACAACGATATAGAGATCGCCCAAGAATAAAACGTTTTTTTATTCCTTCCTATTCCCATGCTATAGTCGTGGTGAGTCTGGATATCACTGTGCCGCTTTATAATGTGAGCTATAGATTGTTAGATTAATAAAGTGATGCCGGGTAGATATTTTCGTAAAGTGTAGGGAGGTGTCCGAGTTAGAGTATGATAACCAAGCCCTTTGCGTCAAGATGTCAACATTGATGTCTAGAGACATGTCCAACTTCAGGGCATATTCAATATGGAGGGGGAAGTGTTCAGTATGACCGAAATAATTCTTACTTGTTGTTATCTTATTCTCTTATCTGTAATATCTTATTCTAAATACGATAACAGCGCCACCCTTTAGCGACGAGTTGAAACATGAAAGTTGCTTTTTATGGCTAACGCGTTCCCAGAGTACCAGAAACTCCCAGGCCCTAGGTGCCTAGATGGCGGCTCACTCTTTTCTTTTTACTGTGGTCACCATGAGCATTTAGGAAAGCATGTTTGCGCGTTACAAGCAAATGTAAAAGCTCTTTTTGGAGGAACGTTTATTGGAGATTAGTACAGAATGACCGGAGCGTGATGTTTTCTAATATCTTCAGTCCACAAGGTTTTTTTAGCACGATTAATATTCTTTTTAGTGCAACCATGTCTCACCGGTGGTATCAGTTAGCTCGTCTCTACCTGGGCGCGTCCTAACTTCGGTAGTAATTCGTGGCGCGTCCGCTTGGGAGTCGGGGATTGGCATCTTTGAATCCCCTTCCACCGTATATGTTTCGGCAACAAAATGGCCGATTAAAGCCGAAATAGAAGAATCGCAGTGGACGCTAACGAATGCAATACTAGCGAACCAATACAAGCAACCGTGCAGTTCTCCGAGTGTTTGCTGCGGGAGAAATGGCGGCAGTTGTAATCGCAATTAGTTCAATTCTCGAGTACGGATCGGTGCCACTTTTTCAGAGCAGGCTCTGTGGCAGTTTCCCAGCTGAGTAGTTCTAGTAGAATTGGTCTCTGCGGACCCCGTAGCTATACCCACCGCAGACAGAGTGGCTTCTCTATGGACCCCATAGAGACTCCAAGCAAATTCTGTATGGCTTCTCTGCATACCCCATAAGAACCCTGTGTAGACCCTATATGGCTTCCCTGCGAAGCCCCTAGAAACTTCCTGAAGACCTTGTATGGGTTTTTTGCAGGCATCCTATAAGCGCCATAGGGATCCTGTATAGACACCCTAGAGAGTCCCGTATGGACTCTATAGGGTGTCTTAGTAAAGATAGGGAATAGGATCGCCTTATATCGTCACTAGAATAGGACGTCCATAGAACATCCGTTGGCCAATATTCAACAGGGCGGCCGTAGGATTACTTCAGGAAGGCAACAGCAGTCGTGGTCTGCCTAATATGCCTTCTGTTATTCCTGAGGGCGCTGCTGCATAGAACGTGCTCGGAGCGTCCATGCAAAATTTTGTGAGGGCATAATTCATTTTCAGAGTGGGGTTAGCAAAATATCACTTCGCTGGTAGACATAAATTTATTTGTTCTCTTCCCAATTTTTTTTGCGCGTCTTTTTATTTGGCAGTTCTCCAGGAAGCCGCAGGGCGGCGGGATTAGTATGATATTTTCTGTTTGGTTATGTCGAGTGTCTGGAGTTGCTGCTGCAGCAGAAATGTAGGCGCTGTAATCGAATATATTATGCGCTGAAACATTTCGTGAGGCCAGTTCTCCAAAGCACGCTCCTGAAGTAGCTTCCCAGCTGAAGTGTTCTAGCACCGTTGGAGTGCTGCAAAAACAAGGTGCTGTCTCGATACCCAATTTCAGGGTTGTGCCGCCATTTTCATTCAAGGGTCGCACGACGCAAGGGCCTCGTGCTCTGGCGTATTTTTGTCAACGTGTTAAACAAACTCAAAACATATCGAGGGTACTTACTGCGCTCTATGATTTGCCCCTAAATTAGAATGCCGTCACATCGACGGGTCGCCGGGTCCCATCAAGAGTCTGTCAGGATGTGGTTTTCGGCTTGCTTTCAAGTTCACCGAGACGTGTGCATTGACAAACAAGTTGTAGCGATATTCAACGTGGTTTCTAGCTGACTCATGGTCTCACTTTGCGGCTGCATCTTTGGTTGCAGTTCATCTCATGGTTTAACGAAGTGTAAGTGGATATATAAGCGGAGTGGGCAAGGCCAGCGGCCGATGCTTAGGACAGGAAATCTATTCTGGGCTCCACTAAAATGTATTTCAGAGGCCAGCATTCGCCACATCCTTGAATATTTTCATTCACCCTCTTGCGCATAAATTACGTGATGTTATGGTCGTAAGGGTGTGTTTATTACAATAAAATTTAACAAAAATAACAAAACATTAATATAGGCAGAATTCATCGGGCTTTGAACAAAAAGCTCAATGCAATTTGAGACTGCCAGGTTGAATTAAAAATAATGACATTCGCAATCTCTTAGAAAATCAAACTCTAAATTAAAACGAATGAAACACAAGGCTTTGACTCAACGCGATGCACGTATGGCGGAGAGCACTGAGGTTTAAATCATTATCTTTTATGCAACTAGGGTTACATTTTGTTTTTATAAATTTCGCTTCCTCATTATGAAGATGAGATTTTATGTTGTGTCATTCTAATGAGTCCCTGTATAAAAAACAAGAATTGAACAACTGTACATGTGACGTGTACATAACCGCCATACACGCTCGAGAAACAAAGATATTTGTCTGTTTTGGTGTGCCACTAATTAAAGTTGGAAATCATGGGGTAAGGCACTAAAAACAATGGACACAAGAAAGAAAACAGACATACAAGCGTCTTAAAAGAGATGTTTTCTCTCTTGTGTCTGTTGTTTTTTGCGCCTTACACCACGATTTCCAACGTTCAGCAACTAGCCCAACTACAAGTTCTTCTACTAATTAACGTATTTCGAAAAGTAATCTTGACATTTTTGTGTTTTCGTGAAGACCCGAGATTTAGCTGTTCACTTGTCCGCGATGAAATGGAGGTAAAAGTATCTTGCTTGAGATTGATAGAAATATAAAAAGGGGTCTAAAGACGTGAGTGGAGCGCTGCAAAACATAGCGCTGGCATCGGTAATTTAACAAAAAGAGCAACAGAAAAAAAAGAATACAAATAATTCAATGCGGACATAGATTAGGCGTGTTTGATTTGCTGCGACACTCAGTTTTGGCATCGCTAGTTAACTTTATATTTTCTTTATCAAACGTTGGACGTTGGTACGTTCTTATGCACTAACCCCCCAAAAAACAAGGTTCCGCCTTTGTATGGGATATTGTTCCGGAGCGAGTTAGGGGAGACTGACTAACTTTTCCTTATCTTTTACTCCGGGGTTAAGAGTATATGTGAATCTTATACTTTATAAAATACTCGCCAACAATCTGAACCCTCCGGGGAAACCGATGTCTCCGCCTAAGCACCGCCCCGCATTTCCGAAGCGTACGAAATGCGTTGAAATACGTCAGTCGCTTTCGTTTAGACTTATTACGTGAACTCTACGACTTTAGGTACTCCCATGGTTTTAATTGTACAACACTTTACTGCTCATGGAGTTGTTACGTTTAAACGTCGCCCTAATACTAAGGTGGACACGACATTTTATTTCCCCCACTCTTCCATTCGCAAAGGTATAAAGAGAAGACTTCAATACCGCCATCGCACCGCCTATACTTTTATCTTCAACAAGGGCTTATCTACTGGCCTATTTATAAAGGCCACGGTTGTGCTCATCTTGGTATAGATCATCAGCCGTATTCCCAGACGTGACTAGCGTGTGTTTAATCGTCGACTAACTACGTCATCGATTAAAATGATCGCATATGGCAAGTGGTAATCACAACTGAGTAAGCACTCGGTATTCACCAACCATAATACTACAAAATTCTTACTTAACATGGAATGCATGATTATCGATTAACAATCACGTCCACGTATGCGGCATATGGACTTAACGATATGATCTTTGTACTAGCTGGTTTAAAAGAAAAAGTCACTATTATTCATCTAGACACCGCTGGCCTTGGCAGATTCCGAAATGCTAACCCAATTATGGTAAGCATAAAATAAGCTACACGCTGCCTATGTTATTAAGTGATTATTTTATTTGGAGTATAGATGTTATTCAGCTTTCGAAAAAAAGATATCCTCGAATTTTTCTTTTTTCCAAATCTTGAATATGCATATGTTATTTAGGCTCATATATAATTGCACAAAACATGAAAATTTCATTGTAGTATTTACAATGAACATTTCATTTCATTTCATTAGGCGTCGTGACGTAGCTGCTGAATGGGGGTCCGGAGCTTCGTCAAGCTGCGTTCATGCAGCTTTTTTCTGGCCTCCCATTTACCACAAGTTTCTGATTTGAGAGCCTGGTCACCTTGAGCGACCTAAAAGGCGCCTAAAATATCTTATTCGGGGAACGGCTAGTTTAGCCGGTGTTTAGCGGGTGATTAGCGGCTCAGCGTCATGGCCGACTCCTATTGGGGAGGAGGACAGACCGTTGCACCCCAAGCGGTTAACTTTAGAACTACACCGATGGGGACAACAAATACAATGACTCAGCGCTCGGCCGACGTAACCGAACGCGGCGTCAGTCTTCGGCTGTAGTTCGTTGTTCGCCGGTGACGGGGAGAAGGGGCTTTTTGTTACCATGCCAGCCTGCATGAACAATGCAGCATGCATGGTGCCCAGCTCAGCGCAAAAGCCGAAGTGGGTCAAGCTCTCATTCTCTGACGACTGCTTTCGGGATAGATCCGGCACTTAACGTCCCTTCGTTGATTGTTAGTGGTTTTTCATCACACTGTGCCCCCGCTCTGTTGTAGAAGATGACATGGACATCCCATAAGGCCTGTGGGAATTGCACAGGCCTTGTGTTCAGTAAACACCAAGGTGTGGGGACAATAAACGGGTCAGAGCGACCCTTATTGTTCGATGTCCTGCCCAGTGACGACCAGCGCTTATGAAGCGCTTACTGTCTTTGTACGCTGGGTAACACATGTAGAAAGGATTTGTGTAGCAAATGTTGTGGAAATGGACATGTGCAGAGGTGAACCGGTGTACCATCTCATGAGGGCGCTGGACGACGAGAGAGCCCGCATTTGCGGGTGCTTCCATATTTGCTTATGTCGCTTGCAATGCGGGTATGCGTTTTAGCCCGTGCGTTTTTTTTTAATTTTATTTGTCTAACATCTTTCTCGAACAATCAGTGTCTCATCAGTGTCTTCAGAGGGTTGCAGAGCTAGAGGTTGCGATAAGGCGCCCGCGCGATTTCTCCGTCTCTTATCTAGCCCCAGCCTTGTACCTGCTCCACGAGTAGTAACTTTAATGCACTACTACGCTTCTCACGCGCTCAAAGTCTTCCTGAAAATGACTGATTTAGGTGTTTTCGACGACGCTGAGCAAGTTTCTAATTGGAACTATATGTCTATTTTTATTAATTAAAAAGGTAATTAACGGATCTTAATTAATTAGACGACTGGTCGTTACGATTAGCCCCCTATAATACGTCCCCCTGGCCGTATAACACACCTCCACAAGCGGCATATGTGTAACTTTCACGGCTTTTTTTAAACAAATCTGTTAAGCTTAAAGAAACACACCCTGTATATACAAGGTGTTTCATGAAAGGTGGAAAAATTCGATATTTCGAAAACTAAGCGTCGCAACAAGAAAAGGCTTGTGTCGTTTTGGTCTTGGGCCAGGGGTATGTAACAGAATTACATACTCATTCAACGGACAGTCAACTTGCACCGCACTCTCAGTTTAGAAGTAAACGAAGTATACGCCCCCCCCCCCTCCCTACCTTTTGTGCTTTGGATCGGAAATCACGTAGCTATGTTAAATGCCGAGGAGAAGGAAGGGGAGGGTGTGTTAGACGCGGATGGCATAACACCCAAGGACGTCTGAGAATGTAATATTACAAGGTTCCTAGACAATCTTTGTGACGCAGCTCTTCTTTTTATTTTGAACACACACGCAGATCCCCAAAACACCCGTGCTCTGGTCTCGAACGAGACGAGCGTCCGCATCTGCTGGCAGCGACCCCTTTACGGCAACGTGTCCGGCTACGTGATCAAGTACAAGGCTGCCTCGGACAACGTCACTTCATTCGTGAACGTCACCACGGAGGCCATGGACAAGTGCACTCCCGTGCAGGGGCTCCGGCCCTGGACCGAATACGAGTACCGGGTCTACGCTTGGAACTCGAAGGAAGAAGGTCTGGGAAGTCCCGTGGACCGCTTTGCCACCAGGATTGACTGTGAGTTTCTCTGCGCAGCTTGAAGGTCTTCTGCTCTAACTGCTCTAGAGTCTAGAGGAACGCGGTGTACGGAGGTCATTTCAAGCTGGAGGTGGAGAGATTATTCATGCGTTTTACTGCGGGCACAAGGCCAAAACTTGTCAAGCTCTGTTCCGCCAGGAATGTTCTAAATGACTTATCAGACATAAAGTCGACATGAAAGGGATAAACAGTTGAGTAAACGCAGATGAATAAGTGACACAAACACGAAAGGAAAAGAAACTGACGCGACGCGACGGAAACTTTCTGCGTCTAAAAAACAAAAAAACAAAATCTTTTTTTATCTAATCATGTAGTCATACTAGTCAGAAAGTTTCTTGTTCCCTATGCTGCTCTCATTCCATAACTTAGCATACTTCCGTCATGCAATCAACCATAAAAGGTACATAAGTGCGGTCTATTTATTGCAGTGCGAGCGATGCCGGGGACGAATTATGACCTTGCTGATTGTCAGCAGAAATTGATTTCATCAATTACGTTAATAATACAAAATGTATCTTTTAACACACCCGTAGTCACGATTTGTACGGCACCGTTGAGCCGTGTGGCCATCAGCAAAATATAGCGGTCTAACCGTCCTGAAAAATTATACCGTGAAAACTTGCAGCATGATTTCTCGGGCTAGCGTCCTGCTGAATTTAGCGGGACATCGCTCTGACTCACGTGAACACTTGATTAGCGCAAGTCAGGACACATGTGTATTGATCAGTTTCGCGGTCAGATCTGCGAAAAAAGAATGTTCTTTGTTCTGTTTTTAGTCGGTCAAGATTCGTTTTAAAAAAGGAACTTTTGTTATGTTTCTTCCAGCCCTGGGCCAAGCTGATGGCCATAGGGATCGCTTGAAAAAAGGCGACAGTGGTAGTTTGTTGGCTAATAACTGAAACGTTTAAAATATATTTTTGTAAATATTTATATTGTAAACAAACGACGTTATCGCAGCCGGTTTCGCTCTTGAAACAGGCAGAGGGCAGGAGGATCGATCACTGGTGCGGCGCTCCTTGCCCCATTGGTTTCGGTTTCAAGCCGTCTACAAAAAATGACATTTCTTGCCGCGTAGCACCGACTACGAATTTTTACTTCACGGCTGTACCCTATTGGCGTCTAGTTTTCCTTCCACAAATAACAAAAAATTAAAGTTTTATAAAGCATATTACAACGTTTCTCTTAGACTACTAATTAACCACTTTTACCTCATTTCTAGAGATCGCCATGACCAGTAACAAGAATCGAGGGTTGATAAAGCTCTAGTGCATGTCAATTTTGTTTCTTGTCCCCTTATAATGAGAACACCTTGAATATTGGCCATGCATTTTTCATACGGGATGCGGGGACGGTAGATCAAACAAGCGCCCTTAGTTATTAATCGAAGCCACTTCAGATGCGTAATCCTTCATAGAACCTCCAAGTCCACCTCCCAATTCGTCTTTTCACAACCACGCAGACTGCCTGCTGAACGTCTGCAAGCACGGCTCCTGCGAGACGACCCGCGACAAACCGGGCTATCGGTGCCTCTGCGAACCGGGCTACTACGGCGACACGTGCGACTGGTTCGACCCCTGCTCCCAGAACCCGTGCCGCACGTTCGGCACCTGCGTCAACACCAGCAGGGACGAGTACCGCTGCGACTGCTTCACGGGCTTCTCGGGCCGCAACTGCAGCACGTTCGACCCGTGCGCGCTTCGCCCTTCGGCCTGCCTCCACGACGGCGTGTGCCGTTCCAACGCGTCGCACACGTTCACCTGCCTGTGCGTGGACGGCTACTACGGCAAGACCTGCCTGCACCGGGACCCGTGCTTCTCGTCCCCTTGTCTGAACCAGGGACGCTGTTTCAACCAGTCCGACGTTGAGTTTAGCTGCCGCTGCGAACCCGGGTTTACAGGTGGGTGCGAAAACCCGTGCGCCGGTTCCATATTTAGCTCAAACAAAGAGGTGCAGATATATGTATTCTACGGGCGGAGCTGTTACTGGCTTGTTTCCCCAGTACCGTGTCCCCCGCAAAGAAATGAAGACACCGAGCTCTGGACACCTACCGCCATCTATGAGTGACGGCGGAAAGCCACGTATCTGGTGCTGCCGTCGCTCATAGATGGCGGCAGCCATTCCACTCTGGCTTGCCGACTTGCGGCCGACCATTGCTTCACATTGTACATCTCCGCTGGTCTTTTTCTTCACCAGAGTGGAAAGGATGAAAGATTTTTTTATTGGCGCACGAAATGTTGTTTATAATTGCTATTGTTATTTTGCGCTATTTTATTTATATTCGTATATGATCTTCATGGTGGCAATAAAAACTGGGGGAAGAAGACAAGGCGGCGTAAAAGCACATTTTTTGGCTTGATGCCTTTTGTTAGCTTTTGATATAAGCCTGGTACCCGTGTTCAGTGCGTCTCCGGAAGTATTTTTAATATATGTTTTTTATATATATTTAAGTATGCAAATAATCTATCTCAAAATTAATCAAGCTTGACTACGTACTAGAGTGAACGATTTCATGTTAGAATTTTTTGAGAATTACACTTACTACGTTGAAAGAATGGCGTCGTTCATATAACATGCGTAAATTGCCACTTTTTATTTAGACGCTCGAGCATATTACTTGCAAACTCCCCTCAAATGTGAGCTCTTCACGAACACCACTCATTAACAGATTGTTATTACTTAGGTGTGCGAATATTCGAAATTTCGAATACGAATCGAATATTTTCTTTATTCGAAACATATTCAATTCGAAAATTGCATATTTCGGAAGTTCCCCGAATGTTCGGCCAAAGCCGAATATTCGGAAAAATGACGAATTATCGCGCAAACTGCGAATATTCGAGCAAGTAACGAATAATCTGCCTGCTACGCATTCCCTATGAATATGTTTATTCACTGAGGAAGGCGTATGGATGGTGCGCTATCGGTCTGCTCCGTTTCTATCTGTCCGATGGCAGCAAACATGATCAGTTTCGGTTTCTTTTTCACCAAGCCCTTTGTTGTGTGTCACTTTTATAGTAATATGTGATCTAATTGCGCGTTATATAAATTGATACAATAAAATATAACCTCGAGAGTGAAATATAAATATAAAGTAAATCTCGAGAGTGTTAGCTAATATAAATGTTTGAAAATTAAATTTAAAAAAAGCTGGGTGCGAGCACAACGTTAAATTGCCATCGACAAAACTCCTGCCACTCCCACGCAGTCAAAACTAGGGATGTCGCAAGCCTTCCCAGGTTCGAGTTCGACTAAGTTCGACTTTTTCGAACTTTCAACGTGATGTTCGACAAAGGTTTGACTGAAGTTTGAATTTGTTGTGCATGCACGAAAATAAAAAAAATAAAAAAAATATTAGTTGATTTTATAAGGGGGAGGAAAAGTGCAATATTTGTTGGGTTTATTGGCATCACTGGTTCACATTAATAACTAATGAAAGCGTTAAAAGCCCATATTTTCACTTTTATACGGTATAAACCTTGGTAACCATTCTATAAAATAAAAAATAAACTAGCTTCAAAATTATTTGTTTCGTAAAATTCGAAATATCCGCGTAGCAGCTGGGCAACTGTTCATCGAACTTCCTCAAACTTTAGTGAAATTTCGCAAGTTTCCCGAGTGAAAGGGTCTTTCTACTGGCGGAAATGTTGTCATGGCGCGTAGGGAGTGCTTACGTTGTGAACACGTTGAGCAGTTAGTTTTCCTACACGATAATTTGTAATGAGTGCATTACTAGTAGTATCTTTTGCCTGCTGCAGCCCAGTAAAATGCAGTTGCATTGATAAAGGAAATAAAACCTGCAGGTACCTCTTGTTTTGCAATTTTTCATTACTAGACAGATATTCGATATTCGATATTCGATTCGATATTCGAAGCCCGTTTTTTGTCTTATTCGTATTCGATTCGTATTCTAAAATTTCAATATTCGCACACCCCTAGTTATTACGTATCTTTTATTATCCTAATAAAAACACAAAATTATATCTTCTATCTTAATTCATCGCACCTCATAATTGTTTTAATTATATTTTTATTAAGTAGGTCAATAATCTCATTTAAACAAATGTAAAATCAAATTTTCTCTTCCTCTTTATGGGAACGCTTGAATTTTAGCTTCATTCTTTCCCAAAAAGGTAACCCGCTTCTTCTCAAGGAAACATGGTGTGAATCTGTCGCAGGAGACTTGTGCGAGCAGAACATCGACGAGTGTCTCTCCAGTCCGTGCAAAAACAAGGGGGAATGCCAAGACGGCATCAACAGCTTTACCTGTCATTGCCCCAGAGGCTACAAGGGCCCTCTCTGCGAAGTCCGAGGTAGGCGGTTCGATTGTTTGAAATGCTTTCGGTCGTAACACACGTGAAAGCGCATGTCTGAATAAAAATAACGAGCATTCAGTCCTGGACGAGGGGACGAGTTCCACCAACATCCGTTTTAAACCTCCAACACAGAGTCCTGTCCAGAAGAGTTCCAGCAGACGGACAAAGGCATGTTCCACTGGCAGCCAGTGCAGCACGGTTCCGTGGCCAAGGTGGAGTGTCCATACGGAGCGTACAACCCGGCCAGCGAGTACAAATACGCCAGGCGAAAGTGCCGCCTGCTTTCCACAGGACAGACTTCGTGGATGAAGGTCACCGCGCAACACTGTCGATACAAGGTACGTGAGATCTTTGAACGCCGTTCGTAAAGGCCCGTTCATAACAGAACCTATTGTGGGTTGCGGGTCGTGGGAATCGGAAAGTCTTGCCCCCGCCGCCCGTATCGAGATGCAAATTTGCGGTTCTGTTTGAACGGTTTTTGGGAGGAAATAGCCTGGGGGAGATAATTACGTGTGGTTTTGTTTCTCCATCGCCCACGATGCGATGCGAAAATAAAAAGGAGCCACAGCCTCCTATATAGGAGGACCCCGAGCGGTTTCGGTGCCACAACAATAGACAACCAGGTTTCGGTAAAAAAGGAGGGAGGAGAGGCGGCAGGCGAGATTGAAAGCAACTTGCAGGCAGCGCCACATATGTGTCATAAGACCACCAACTCCTCTTTTTTTGTATTTCGTGGGAGAAACGAGAAAGAAGCAACCGGCAGCTTACATTTCTTTCTAAGTGAGAGTATAAGAATGACCAGAGGGACTGGGAAAGAATGACACCCTGTAAGTGGAGACTGATCGCAAAAAAAATACTTTAAAAAAAGGTAAAGCAGAGCTTAGCAAAGCTTCCTCGGATCTGTGGCAGGTACCGTCATCCTTGTATCTACTGCCTTCCACGTTCTGTCATCCTATCTCTCCCGGTTTTGGCACGGCTTGTGGGATCAAAGACGCAGGCTTTATTCCTACATAAAAGCTATGGCGGAGCTTTTCAGCAGTGGTGGATTGACCTTGAACAGGTCAGCAAAACGATGGAGCAAAGATAAAAGAAATTAAAAAAGGCTGCATGGCCTTTGCAGGTTCCCTAAAGTTTAAATGCATCCAACCTTTGGAAGTTCATTCAACTCGAAATGTGGCTAACGAAAGCTGCTAAACTGCACCGGTGACGTCTTACGACCTTCGATTACTTTGCGGTTTCATGATTTCCACAACCCGCAATCCAGTTTGGTTTCGACCGCCTTTAAGCTGACACTTACACGTAGTAGCAACATAAACCACAGTGAATGGTATAAGGAACACGTGTTTGTAGACACGCACTACGAATGTAGTCGTAGCTCGTAGGAAAAGCTTACAAGAGACACCCTATACCCTGTTCAAGCATGGCGCACTGTGAAAGCTCCAGCTCCAGCCAGCCGACTAGGACCTCCGGGTGGGACACGTAACAGCAACGTGCCATAGGTGAACACTCGTTCTGCGTCACGTGCTTTACTATGTCACTTTAGTTGGCTTGCGATGGCCGTAGCTTTCGCCGTCCATCAGGCGATGCTGAAAAGCGCTGTAGAAGGCTAAGAGTAGCGACTGACATTTCAGATTTAGCTTCATCCCAACGAAGATCTACGAAACGTCGGCTCCAGGTGACTTCTGGAACGTTTCTTCATATTTTTCAGAGCATCCGCATATCTTATTTTGACAGTATGTTTACAGTTCGCCCGATATCAGGTAGGACGCAAGTTTGGATTGCAATCCTAGGCTTCTAATTGCATTGCTATTAAGCAATGCGTTTCAGCCTTCAACACATTAACTGCATTGCTTGCAGGTACATTTTACTAACTTAAAAATTCTGTCGCGGATGCGGCTTGTGTAGAATGTAAGCATTCCTTTAAGGTCATGACTTATTTTGCGTATATCATCGGCAATAATAGTCAGGCAATCTCTTTTGTAGGCCACAGGCATGGCTTTCGAAACAAGAACGTGTATGTTTAGTTGAAATCTGCAACTGAGAATAGTGTCCTTGCTCCGGGAGCTGGGCTTGCAGTCTAGCAAAAATCACATAAACCCATCACCAGTTTTTCCTGTCATAAGTATTCACCAAAAGCCTGAATAATTTCTAAAAGACTGATGGGACAAAATGCCTCCGAAACTCGCATCAAGTATTTTGTTTGATTGGTATTTTGTTCCTGAAACCATGTGTGAAAATAGCCCAGGGGTGTTAATCAGACCGACATGGCAACAAGGAAAGTATGGGACAGTGAGAGAGTACATATCATCTGCATTCTATTTTTTTTTTATTTTCTCTCGCTGGCGCATTACCCGACTGATATGGTGTCAATAAATGCCAGTATTTTCTCTTTAACATATAATGTCAAAACCGGAAAGCCGGTGGTATAAGCTGCGCGACCAACCGGATAACTGATATATATGTAAAACGCTCGAAAAAAAAGGTTCTCTAACCTCTGGAACCAGTAGAGACAATATATCCACGTGGGGCGTGGCCTATGGAGTTCACTTTTTTGTGATTGGTTCCTTTGTGTTCTTATCGGCTGATGCCTCAATGTTTTTTCTTGCGATGCTATCATAAGATTATCGGAACTTGCCCCGCCCTACGTTTCGTAAGCGGTCAGTGATCGTAGTAACTCCTATTTACTCAAAGCCAAATCAAATGTAAGGTTGACAAATCTTTTACAAAACCCAGTTCTTTTTTCTTTTTTCTTTTTTTGTGTGTGTGTGTGTTTGTATACGTAATATCCCTATAGCCCTCAAAGCTCCCCCTCACTCTATTTCCAAAAGGTATTATTATAAAATTTTATATTTTTGTCGTTTTTTTCTTTTCTATTTTTAGAGCTTTCAAACGGCAGAGAACATCACCTCCGAACTCGAGTTCCTAACCCACGATCCAGGAAGCATTCTGGCCCGACCAGCTCCTGTCATTTGCAGAAAAAATTGAGCCAGTTGTCGAATACGCCATTAAAGACATAAAGGTGAGTTGCATTATGAATCGATATATCCTGTCACTTGATTTGGAAGATTTTGTCTCCAGGTGTTTCTTGTACTATATGAAAGCTAATCTGCATGATAATATATAATTAAAAATAATCATTGCAGCGTGATTTTTGCATTGTCGTCCCAGATTGCCCAAGCAATGATACACGTTATCAGCAACTTCCTGGCCCTTAACGACAGTGTAATTGAGGAAGGTGACGCCAACGGAAGTGCTCAGTGGAAAGGTAAGTTGCCTACTTTACACCATGACGTTAATTTCGAGTAACAAAATCTCTTCGACTTGAGACTTGTTGATGATGGCATATCCGCCAAATTATCACGGATGATATCTCAACCACCCTAATAACTTAAAAAAAACAATGAAATAAAAACAATTAAGGAGCCTAGATGGTGCATGTATTTTTGTATATTTTCCACAAAAAAAAACAGTTTTTCTAGCTCTACAACATTTTCATTGTTAGACGGAATTTAGGTGGAAGTCATGGCCCGCTCTAAGCCCCGCCCAAAGATCAGTGACCCCAGACCGTTACTGCTGGAATGGCTTTTCTCCTCGTCCGAGCACGCTCATATGCCTAGCGTCTCCCCATCGCGCCGCCCGGTGCGTTTTGTCTGGTTAGGGTGCCCTGGGATGCGTCTCCAACTAGCGCTTTTAGCGTCTTATCCCGGCCAAAAGTCAAAAGTGATCCCGACGTGGCGCAACAAATGACGACACAGAAGCCGGAATGTTCTGGTGTCGGATGTCGCGAACCTGGCGATTGGTCGCAGAAATATCGGCGAAAAGCACGAGCGACCGCGAGTGTACGCTGTTGACTGCCGAAACGTCCGTGGACTGTCCCATTGAGAGCGACCTGCAGCGGAACAGGCGTCTGCCACATCCACCACAGCTATCAGAACACCGCCAGGGTCGCGACCAGCGACAGTGCGACACTTGTATGACGTCATCAGGCGGAAAATCGTGGGACCATTTTTCCGGACGCGTTAAACTCACCAGTCGGAGACGCGTTCCAGGCGCCAGTGCGTGCCACTGCCTGCTAGCCGTGCGAGCGGACGGGCGGTAGGATCCGGCATCGTCAGCTATTTTACCATCGCCTATCATCGTCTGCAACGCCCGTAAGGCGCCGCCAGGAAAGCTGCGCGTCGGCGTCCACTATCGCTTCCGTCCATCTGCTATTTCGCCCCGTCTAAAAAAACGCCTGCGACGCTTTCAAGATGCGACCATGAAATCGAAGTTCTAGCGTTCCACCATGCACGAGCCACGTTTGTCAGCTTCTTTCCTGTGCTCTAAAAATCGACCGAAGGCAACTAAAAATATAAACAAAATAAACAGTAAGTAAATAATAACAAAACAACAAAATACTAAGAACAAAAACGAGGTTGTGGAATATGAACAGGATACAAGTCAGTAAAGGCTATTAATTAAACACAAATATAAGTTAGAACAGGCTAGTTAAAAGTCAGAAAATCTTCCTAAAATAATCTACCCGATGTAATTAATTACATCCGCGACGTCGCGATCAGAATTTGCCTAGGGGCAGCGTCACGTCTTTTGATCCCGCCTACATACCATCTGTTGGGGACAAATTCGATGGTTTGTGTAAAGAGCACGATACAAGCTTTTGGATATCCCTGAGCTCTCTGCAATATAAGCGAACTTAAGCTCCTAATGTGCTACTTATTTGGAACGATGGAAAACATAACCCCAACTAAAGGCGTTGTGCAAGGTTTTAATGAATCGTCTAAGGCGAAGAGCACGTTGTTGGCCTTCGACCCTTTTGGTCGCGTACTTCACCAATACCTTGCATCTCGTATCCTTTTCAAGGTTGAGGACTGTGGTGGAGAAATTCACCTCCGAGGTGGTCCTTGGATCCGGCGCGCTCATCATCGAGAACGAGAACCTGGTGGTAAAGGCCGTGGCCTGGTCCCCCAAGTTGCTCTCTCAGGGACAAGACTTTCTCAGCTTCTCCCTGAGGTCCAACGGCGACCACTACCTCCACGAAGACTTCTCGGGAGACGGGGATGATCAGGGAGGATGGCGACGTACGTTTGTCTTGGCTCCTCGTAGTTTGCAAAACACCTGGATGCTGTTAGTCGGGATGTAACAAGACTGGAACAAGGGAATTAATTAGCGTAGGAACAAGACACGACGCAATTCTCAGCAATACCATGTTCATCAACAGCAGCAGCACAGACCAGGAACAGTAAATGTGTGTGATCGTGATTTTCTTCTAGTACAGCAATACACCATTAAAGTAGTTAAGTGTTTTAGAACAACTAAACAACATCTTTAGATCTGTTTTTAGATTCCTTTTCCCCCTGAATCGCCTAGGCCGATATGTGCCAAAAACACCAGGTATGCTTTTCTTTATGTTTTTTTTTGTACTCTTATAGTTACGGATCAATATTACACCATTGTGGGCGTGCGACACCTAAGAGGGCTCGCCGTTCCGGCTTGGTAGCTAGTTGTCAGCGCCCCCAACGGCAGCATTCATGTTTCGTCTTATGCAGAGAGCAAGTCGTATGTTTCTTGCGCAGGAGTTGCGCTGACCTTAGAAAGACGCCGAGCTTCTGATTGGCTGATTGAAGGATAGTGGGTAGACCTCAAAGCAAGCTGCTTTGAGGTCTACCCACTATCCTTCATTCAGAACCAATGAGAGCTCGGCGTTCTGACGACACCACAACCCCTGCAAAAGAAGCAGACAAACTCGCGCTCCGCATAGTGAAACGCTGCCTGCTCCCTTCTTTTCTAATGAATCCGCCGCGCCCTGGCAGCGTCTGCGAATTACCGCGGCCGTGTTTTTTTTTTTTTTTGGTCTCGCTATTAAGGGGGTTTCCCAGCTTGAGACTAGAACGCCTGCCCTCATCCGGCGTTGCTCGGTGTGAGTCCTCACGCCACTCGACCCGCACAAATTACTCGGAGCTCGGATTCAATTGTCTCCCAACAGTTGTAAGCGGCAACGGCAGAAAAACACCGCCATATATTTTTTTATTTTATTTTTGCTGGAATATCTTTTCGCAAAGCGCTTGTGTGTTCGACGGTCTGGAAACCACCACGGGACGACGTTCATCAGTGCCACTGATTGATAAAACCTATGTAATTAGTATTTTTGTTCTGCTTTTTATGAGACTGCGCTTCGCTCGCTAGCTGATCGAGTATACGTACTGGGAACGAGATGATCGCGACGGTTTTCGCCAGAGCATGAAGGGGGATTTGTGTCCTCAGTTTCCATGTCTTGCGTAGAAAACCTTAGCGTCGATTTTGTCCCCGAACGTTTTGTATAGCGCTGTCATCAGCTAAGCTGATATTGATTAGAAATGACGGTGGACTGCTACACACGACGTCTATGCGAAATGCTCCTACTAGAAGCTGTACCGCGGCGGCACCATATCCTCGTATGCTTCCAATAGGCTTGAAATTAATACTGACAGTGTTTTAAATATGTTTTCGTGTTTTCGGGGTTTATCTTTTTAAGTCGGGGATGTTTTTTTTTCTGGGTTTTTTTTTCTTCCCATGCTTGGTGGATTTTGGCGTCAATTTTTGGTGTAGAGCAAACATTTAGTTTTTTTATGGGCCTTATGATGAAGAGACATGGCACGGGCATGAAATTCCTCAACCCCCAGAAGACATCGTGGCACTGATAATACCTGGAAGACGTCCCGGTACCAATAAAAGAAGCGAACGAGATAAGTGGTCAGTTTTCCGGAGAAAGCAGTCACCTTGCGGTCAGTTCAGTGTGGTTGTGTTGGTGATAAACAGAAAAGGAAATTGTTGCTCGAGATATTTTTTCCCGGAAATACTTTGTTGTGGTTGCTGTTGTTTGCGAAGAAAATCACCAATTCCGGTTTCTTTCGATATCCCCGATTTCGATCAATTTGGCTCGGGGGTTAACTATCGGGGTTTATCGGTGCTTATCGAAAACATGGAACCCTATAGATATAAGCGACTATTTCTCGTAGATAGTGCGTAAATTTAATCTCTAAAATATTGACAAACCTTCAGTCTAGTTCGGGAACGGAGGTGCCCAAGCGCTGCTTGCACACTCGCGCAACATTGCTTCAACTCTGAACACGTGTTGGTGAACCGCAAAAAGAAGCAACGCGGTCGGGCACGCTCAAATGAGAGGTCTGAACCAGCCCTTATAGTCATTCGCGTTGCGCCTATTTCCATGCGGCCACAGGCGCAATAGGTAAATTTTTCGCGGTCGCTCGTATTCAAGTTGCGGAGGAAAATACACTCAACGCACGTGAATGTCCGAACCGACAACAATCTTCCATGAACGCTAAAGGAGCCTTTTTTACGCTTAGCACTCGTGAGGCCAGTTCTCTGTGTTTCCGCGTTCGAGGATGTAACCTCAGTTACCTCACAGCGCCACGTAACACTCTGAGGTCATCCCAACGGCGCTCTAACCCTACTATGCATGATGTGTATGGTTCGATACACTCTCGTAAGAAGCGTCTTCCAAGAAATCAGAGCCGAAAGGCAACACGAATGGATGCTGTATCACATCCGATACATTTTTTTGCCACTTGTCTCAAGAATATCTCCTGATTTAGTTACGTATTTGGCTTCTCCGCTCAGATGCAGGGCTTGCTGACATGGGCAACATTTTCGGTGAAATCCCAACATGCAGAGAGTGCTTCGAAGTTACAGGATGTGCATTTCTGATGTTTGAAAACTTCGAGATTTGCTGTTGCGCTGTGCTCGGACAAGGCCAAAAACTGATTTCGTCGCATCCACAACCCATGAGGCACCAATACATCGCGTATCAGATATAATACATGAAGCACTTCGTTTCTGAGATGTAATTTTTAAGAAACATTTTGTTAATCATTTTTAGAATCATATTTTATAGTAGCAAGCACTCCTAAATAATTTTATTAAAATAAGAAGTCATGCATTGTAGGGCTAAATTAGTGGCATATATAGATCATCTGTGATGTCACATTACGCTCTAAAATCCCATGACCGTATGTCGTCACATGACACTGGCATCTCAGGTAATGACATGATGTAACATTATTACGTCACGTCACGTGACACCATGCCGTCACGCGGTGTTACAGTGTCAGACGGCGGCGTGTGACATTGAGGGCTTGATATATTAGCAAATCCCCTGAGATATACCCTGATAGAAAACATCTAAATGACGTCCATTTATAATCTCTTGACAAAGTGTGACACAAGATATTTATTTTTGGTTCCAGCCCTTAAGTATTTATGAGCTTATTTAGATCAGTTGCCAAACGGGAAAGTAGAATCTAAGCAGTTGTTGTTTGGGTATCTGAAACCGTCTTTCTTCTTTCAGAACATCGTCATCACGATCCCTTTCGAAGCCCTCTCGATGGCCATCAACGAGTCGAGGCGCATCACTGGCGAGCCCGTCAGGCCCATCCACGAGGTCGAGAAAGGCCCGAGAATTTCGTTCGTCTCGTACAGAAACGACAAGTTCTTCCGGCCACGGACGCCGAAAATCGGCGACCTCGTTAGCGCAGGTTGGAAGCCTTACGCTACACTTGTTTCAGCAATCACGTAAACGTTTTCGCTCTATGGTGCCTGCAACGTGCCTTCGACTCGCGTGTTTAGCCTCCCAAATTGTCCATGCATCGAAAGTCGTCGTCGGAGTGGCGACAAATGGTGTCACAGGAGGCCGAATGGGTGTGTTATGCTGTCAGATATCGGGATCTGGGAGCATAACACATAATATCCCCAACTTTCTTGTCCATGAACACCTTTTCACGTGATCTAAAATACGAATTTCAACTGAACAACGACGAACATAGAGATGTTCCCCGGGAATATTTTAAGTGACAGTCATAAAATATCAATGAGCAGTAATTCAGCTTCTGGACGCGTAAGTTTTCGTTCCCCGCCTCTGCGGAGGTATCTGCATTGAATCCTATGGGCCACGTTCACTAAATTTTCAATGTTTGCTTTTCTTGACAAAAACTCGTAATGTCACGGAGGACTGTAATGGTACGGGTATCATAGAACTGAAATTTAATTGGCATTTTGATGTTTCCCTGAAAGCTTTTTGTTGCCCGGAATGTCCCTGAAAGCTGGCCATCTGGTAGTCGATGTTCCGGAAATAATTCAAGCAGACGCGAGTGTTGCTATCGTCGCGGCTCGCTAACTCCTACCTGCTGGAGCTTCCGCGGTCTGTAATAACTGGAAAGCGATCTGAAGAATGATAGCTGTATGCAGCATCAACCACCGCTGCTGTGAGGGCGTCAGGATCACGGCAGGCAACAACGTGACACTTCTGTTAAGTCATTAGGCGGAAATCAAGGGATTTAATTTCAAGACGCGAAAGATGCACCAGTCAGAGACGCCTTCCACGTTTATAGCTCTGCTGTGAATGGCAGTTCCGTGCATGGGGCTTACATATAGACAGCCTAAAAGGGCAAGATTTGCCGAAGTGCCGCTTTCTGGGGACCTTTGCCCTGATGATCGAGGTCGAAGGGGTCCAGGCGTAAACAGTTACCCAGTTAGCGTGACAAAAAATGGTTTTTACATGGTCAGCTGTACTAGGTTTGTCGTACTATGCGAGTTTCGTAATTTTTTTTCATTTTTTTTCACACGAACAGAGCATGCACGCTTTCATCGCCGGTAGCTGTAGTGCCGGGAGAGAGCGAGTACAGCAGTGATCTTTTCGCCCTTCCGCGGATAATTGTCGCGGTGGAGGCGCAACGCGTTCGGCCAATAACGATTGTGCTGGGGGTCATGTGATCACCCTCCTCAAGAGCTGCTCTCTCTGGCCTTCGGTCGCCCGTTCCTTCGGCGCTCTAAGCCTTTGCAGGCAAGAATGGGCCGGCCGAAGCATACGCCGGAGCAAGCAGAGGTTGCTCGTCGGCGCAAACGCGCCCATGAGAGTCAACGTCGTTGAAGTGTTGGCGCCAACGATCTCAACCCTTGGTGTTTGCTTGGAACGCATTCGAGGTCAAGATCATGCTTTGCATGAACGTGAAGCTCTACGTAGAAGAGAAGGTTATTGAGCGAAGAATGGACACACTGTGCTACCAAGCAAGTTCTCTCAGCGCGTTGGCGAGGGCGCATTTGGTGCTAGCTGTGCGTGTGTGTGTGTGTGATCGGATGTGGTTTACGCTAGTACTGGTGTTTTTCCCGGCGGCTTGCCACGAGCTTCAACAGTCGTCATACGCGGATAGTGACATGACTGCCGCCAATGTGTGTGCTACGCGCCTACGCAGTGTTCGCGCGTAGGCACTTGGCAGAAGTAGCAATCACCGCGAAACGCAAGAAAGCATAAAAAGAACAAAACGTCACATTACCGCGTGACTCAGCATCACCCGAATTTCAACTCAATCCCGACGCAATATCATCGAAATGCAGTGGCGGATCCAAGGGGGGGGCGACGGGGGCAGCCGCCCCCCAAACAAAGTCGACCCCCTCTCTCCCCCTTCTCAAGAGCAATTTGACATGAGTGGACCCCCCTTGCACAAGAAAGAATGGGAGAATAGTATCCTTAAAAATTTTCCGCCCCCCCCTCCAAAATGGAGTTCTGGATCCGCCCCTGTCGAAATGTCCCACCAGCTGACGCTTCACACTCGAATCACGTCGCCGCGATCATCCACACTATTGTTTTAGCAATCCAGCTTTGACTCATCGTGATTCGCAAAACAATTGCCGCAATAATCCCACGCTCAAAATATCGGTGTTTTTATATCCCTGAAGTCATATCAAATAGGGATTATTGTTTCTAGCTCCCTTTGGTATCATGATGTTAGTGTAGAGTGAGTTAGGATATCCAAATTTAATTTGTCTGTGATGCTTGTTATGGAGTTCAGGAATTAGTTGGTATTAAGACATTGAACTGTTCATTATGTGGCCTAGAGAGCGTGTAGATTCGTCTCCCTTTTTTTTGTTTGAAGCGTAGGTCGTTTTCAGCCTTCTCCACCAATAAAAAGATAAGCAACGTTAGCTTTCAACATTGCTCGGACAATGTTCAAAATTCACTGGCTTGCCCAGATCTCCTGTGAGATATATATCATTCACTTACATGTTCATGCTGTAACGTGTTGTCGAATCTAAATCAATATATCATTCACTTACATGTTCATGCTGTAACGTGTTGTCGAATCTAAATCAATTTCTTCTTTACTTTCCCTCTAGGGCAAGTGGTGCTATCCGCGAAGATCGGACTGGGCAATGTGGAGAACTTGAGCGACCCTCTCGTCTACTCGTACCCCACGTACAACACTGAGAAATACGTCTGCGCTTTCTGGGACGAACGCAGTGAGTTCACGTGTCCTTGTAGTGTATTTTATGCGCTATTCCAGACTACTAGGGGCGAAGCTCCTTAGGGTGTAGCCTTGTCCGTCCGGCGTCCGTGCTCACATCGAATGCCATCACATCTGTCATCTTAAAAAAAGAAAAAATGTTTGCGCAGTCGACAGGATTCGAACCTGTGCGGGGAGACCCCAATGGATTTCTAGTCCATCGCCTTAACCACCCGGCCACGACTGCGGGACGGGTAGCGGGCTCCGAGATGTGATAGTAACTCAAGAGCTGGGGATGTCATTGATGAAACGTTGCATGTAGCCGCTCAACGTCTATACAGGAGAGGGCGCTGCGGTCAAATGCCTATATAATCGCGTTAAACTTTGCATGCATTGGCTCAACGTTTATAGACGAGAGGGCGCTGCGGTCAAATGCTCAAATGCGTATATAACCACGTTCCATACCACACATTCTCTTTCTGACATGGACCGTTGACTTAAGCGGTGGAGATGCGTCCCCACGTCTTCTAGCGGATCCAAGCTGATCTGCTAGACGAACCACTGGCTCTGCATTCCACCGACCATAAAGCAGTAATAATGAAGTCAAAACGCAACCCGGAACTCAGCGCTACCTATGAGCAATAAAAAAATCAGCACCATCAGCACTACCTATGAACAAAATCTGTATCATCAGCACCACCAGAGCTTTGCCCCAATCAACATCATTCACCACGTGGAGATGCGGTAATTTTTTTAGGGAGCTGCTGGTTCCCATGACGCAGTTAGCCACGGAAAACAAAACAATGCGGCAATCACATATAATGGTCCAGGGGCCGCAAACAGACACCCTTAGGCGACAAAGGTGTTTTGCTTAATTGTTTGCGTGAAATCCCGGAGTCCAGCGCGGAGCTCAAATTTGCGTGATCGCTCGTGTTCAATCTATGTCGTGCGTGGGCTCCGATAGTTGACTGGAAAAATCGAGCAATATGGCCTTGAACCTAACGAACAATTTTTTTAGAACTTTCATTTTTTTATTTTGTTGAGAAAATATAAAATTCTCACTTGATTTGTGTTATATGTTAAATCAGTGCTTTTCTGAGCCTTTTCCGTTCCACGCGGAAGTAAAATTTCGGCCGATATGGAAATTAAAAGAGCGTAATCAGACAGAAACGAACATAAAAAATTGTTAACTTAATACTCTCAGATTTAGTTGCATTCGTAATTATAAAGGGTGTGTATTCATTTTTGTTTCTGTATTCCGTTACAGGAAGGGAATGGTCGACAGCAGGGATCACAACCAACCAGTCTGGCAATATGACTGTGTGCAGTTCAACCCATTTGACAGCATTTTCGCTCCTTCTGGTGAGATCACCTTTTAGACTACACATTGAACGAAAAAGAATTCTGCAAATCTAGAAACGAATGTAGAAATAGTTGCGTGTGATACTTTCGTGAATCACAATTCGATGATTCACTCTATAAAAATAAGTGATTTATTGAATCATGGTTTGTGTAATCTTGACAAAACGTTTTCCCGTTTTAACGTTTCCTAACAAATCCGATTTTCGTGAAATGAAGGTATGTCAGTTATTATTTGGCACACATTTGGGTATATAGCTCTTTTATCCTGCGCTAATTTATAATAATGACTGAGTCACTTATTACCAGAATCATTATCTGTGGCGTAATTTTGTCCTGAGAATTTCCTACGCATTTTCAATTCATTGAATTGCAAAAGGTCTAGTAAAGAAACGTCAGTATAAATTAATGTCTTCCTAAAATGCTAGCTTTGCAGCAGCTAACTATTCATAGTGGAGACAGCGCGAATAGCAACAAAGTGACGAAGAAAAGAAAACAGACAGGGCCAAGCGCTTTCTGTTTTACGGTCTTTTCTTATTATTAGCGCTGTCTCCACCAGAAATACTCACCCACACGCCCGACATTTTAAGCTGTTGAAAAACTAAGACCCTTAGCAGTGCGTCGGCGTTCCACTCTCAGACTTACAGTTAGCTTCTTGTTAAGTTCCGTCTACCTGCCACGACCACTTCTGTATTTTATTTGAATAAATTGAATAGCCAAAAACTGTACGCTAGCATGCTGCCAGCACCTTTAACCTCAAGTCGTGACGTATTGATTGCAGTGTACATTTACGTTATCTGCTCCCCTGGAAGCGAGAAGTGGCTGTCTAGGGAAAAGGTTTTGTTCTTCATAAATGCGGGCTTAGAAACGTCAAATATCACTAGAATATATTCTATAGTCCGTTGTCTATCGCCCTGAATTCAACAAAATTGCGCTTTTTTTTCAAGAATAAAATGGTGATCTATAGAGGGGCATTAGTAACAAGTGATAAAAAGAACTTAGACAAAAACCTCCAACAAGCGTTCTAATGGCGGCCAACGCTTAAAGCGGCGTATTTGCCACTTGCGTTAGGTCTGTTGGCTATATGCCGAACCCAATCGTGGTGGTTCTCGGGTACTTTTATTTGAAATCAAACTAGGAAAACATCTTCTTGGCTCCTTCGACGCTGGTATTTTGCTTCATGGGAATAATATTGTTTGTTTCTAGTGATGCCAATAAAGCACAAAAACTTGCCTAAGTCTTACCTTTGGTTAATCAGGGAATTATGATAGATTACTCTTGAAATCGCAGTATTTTGATTGGGACATACCGTATTTAGTAGGATAGGAAAAATGTGAATAGCATTTTAGATGAAATAGTTGTATTTTTACTTACAAACAAAAATTACTGATGTTAATTTCTGCAAAGCACTGCATTTGCATTTATAAATATTTTTCATAAATGTTTTTTGTTGCACGTGTTGTTATGAATTGCTTGGTTAGCGTATACCCCTAACCGAGGTGTCGGTGGATCTAATGCTCAAACTCATCTAATTAAACATTATAAGGTGAAAATTGTCGCAATGATATGATATTTACATTTACTAAACAAACTTTGAAGATAGAATGAGTAGACGGGAGCGCTGGTTCATGTTACACATAAAAACATTGTTCGTCCCCCTTATCGTTTTTCGTTTCCGTTTTTTTCAAAAATGTGAAACTAACTTTGTGACTCTTTTTCAGGATCCCATGCCTGGTTTGAGCACACCTTCTCATCATTACCGCATTCTCTCGTTGATATCCTACGTCGGATGCATCATGTCCATCATTGGTCTCTTCTTCACAATTCTCACGTACGCCCTCTTCAGGTAAGTGTAATCGCTAGGAACGACACCAAAAATATGTTTTACCCAGGACTTATAGCATGTGCACAGGGTTATGGGAAATTCGGTATAAAAAATATATCACTCACAAATGTGCATAATACGTTTTCTGCTACATATTATTTCGCCTTTCAGCGAAGCGCCAATAAATTACATAGTCCTCATAAAGTAAAGCTTGAATGAAAAGCACGAAATCACAATGTAAGAAAGACGGAAATGGCTGAACTTTTTGCATGACTTTCTCTTTCTTTCTCCCTGACCAAGAAAATGTAAAACTACTTTGGGAAAAGGGCTGGAAAGTGGAGGAAAGTAAAAGAAAGAGTTGGCTATCAAAAGTAGAAAGCGCAAAGTGTGAAGTACTCATTGAGACACATACAGATAAGAAATCAGTCATCGGTTTCTCCTGTTTTTCTTTTATAACTGGAAGGTTCTCATGAAAACAAATGTTCGTTCAGGTGAACGTGCTTATTAGGGGCGACAATGTAGGCGGTAGTGTTTGGTGCCCGCCAATAGCCGGTCCTAGTAAAAGGTGAAAAAGCGCCCACGTCAAGTTCGAGTTAACGGTGTCGCGCAGCACAAGGCCCAAATTTAGCGCAGACACCTTGATATTTGTTTATTGCAAGTGAGTTCATAAATCACAAACTAACTCTTTATGTACCTAAATTCATAATAGGACTGACACTTTATACAAATTCACGTTTAGCCAACTTTGCCGAAGATTACATGGACACCCAAGCACCGTTGTCTAAAAAGAGGACTCCGAAACGCGTATGTCGGACAAAAAGATTTCGAACTAAAAATGGCGTCCGAGATGTTCTCAGAAGGGCGTGAGCATGTGTAACATCGTACTCGGTGTCGTATTGCAGACTACGTTTTTTGGGGGAAAGAGCGCTTTTGGGTTGTCTTCCTCCGCCGATCTAGTTACCACCGGTCACGGAGAATGTGAGACTTGACAAACCACACAAACATTTTTGAATATATTGAAGGTTTTGGGGTGTACATTTTGAAGAGAAATCCAAACTTGATTAGTTCATTGTTATGGCGCATTTTAGTTCAGACGTTCGTCCATCAGGGTTGCGGAGCCGCCAACGATTATCATCGCAAGGTTCCACTCACTCGTCTACTATACCTCCCTTTTCTATCACAACGAATTCAGGTGCCTGAACAAGGACCGTTCCGGAAAGATCCTGCTGAACCTCTGCACCGCCATGCTTCTGCTGAACGTCGGCTTTCTGGTGGGTTCCCTGTACGAGCGGGTCAACCGAGTCGACCTGTGCCTGGCCACCGCCGTGTCCACCCACTACTTTGTGCTGGCCACCTTGGCCTGGATGGGCGTGGAGGCCCTCAACATGTACCAGATGTTGGTACACGTCTTCGCCTCTTCCGAAACCTGCTTTATGCTCAAGCGGTCTGCTGTGGCGTGGGGTGAGCACCGGAGTTCCACCTATAGTCTTCACGTACGATTCCCGTTTAGTATCTGAAAAGCGCCTCCAGCGGGCGAGTTTAGTGTCCTAAATTCTTTTGCGCTTCGAGGTGGCAACAGAATATATATAGTGCTACCTTTACCTCCAAAGTACTATATAATGCCTGGAATGCAGTTTTTGAGGAAGCGATAGTCTAAAAGTGCTTAAACGTCATAAAAGAAAAGTTTAAAAAAATATGCAAGAAAAGAAACATTTTCCCAGCTCATTTGAGATTGAACATTAACGTGGCGTAACTGTATCAAATTACAACACAACTTGACACCGTGACGTCTCGTCACATGACAAGGTAGCGTGACGTCAACTTATCCACTAAATCTAGCAGGTAATATTTATTGGTGTATAGATCACACGACGTAAATCCCACCAATAAATTTTGCGGAAAACCTGAAGCGTTTAGGTCGCGTGACTTCTATTTCCTCGCTAAGTTTTGTGAGGAACTAAATTGGTGTATAGGTGACGGGACGCCAGGACACGTGACGTAAACTTCCACGCCTTATTTGGCAGGGAAACGAAATTGGTGTTTATTTAATGTGCCGTCGATTTCTCCGGAACATTTCGACGGGAAAGGCACAGAGAGACGAATGGACAGATGAACGGACTAATTTCTGGGATTGCTGGTTAGTTACGACGAATACCAGTATATACCACAAGACCTTGAGGTTAAAAAGCGTCTAACTTGAATTTTCTATTGTCTATCCCGCTGGTTGGCAGGCTGCAGCAAAATATTTACTTACCTATTACCACCTAGTAGTCAAGGCCTGCACATTATGAATGATTTTTCATTTCAAAATTAATTCATTTCCAACTGAAGGAGTCTAAGGCGCTAGGGTAAAAACAAAATTGTGCTCTGCCTTATCCCTTGCACATGGTTACATTACTCAGCAGAAACGAAAAATAACGAACTATCATACACAAACATGAGTGGGACAATACACACGTCTTGAGTAATGCGCGCAGACCAACAAGTTCAAATACCAACTGCAGGTCGTGATACATTGGTAATATAATGCTGAAGGTTTGTTTTTATGTCTTGAACGAGCTGGTAGTTCGAGCCAATTCACTATAATATTGTGTCTGTTTAGTGCATCCGGAACGAGATAGCGAAATGCTGCAAACCCTAATTTTTACGAGCTTAAATTTGTTCGTCCATTGTTAGAGAATCACGGATCCGACAGAAGCGGCCAACGCTCCAAAGCTCAACCGGAGTGCGTGGCGTGATCCAAGTGGCGTCGCCCTGTGCTAGCATCGCGCTTTTGGCGAAACACAACAAGACAAGCTTCTGGCGACGCTAATTAAAAAAAAGGCGTCGCTTTATGGATACATTAGTGACGACACTAGAGAAGAAAATAAGTAGGCCTCGTCTACCGGTTGGTGTTGGCTTATCGTGCACAAGCTCTACTGTGCCTCTCTGGTTGCGACAACTACCATTCGCGTCACTAAACTTTGATTGGACGCATCATCCTGTCTTGAAAAAATTAAAACAAATTAAAAAAAGTGTTCGCAGTAATCAAATATTGGTAACTCATTCCTTGCTTCACAGTGTTTATTAACTGTGCCGGATCTTTGTTTTGTTGTAAATATCAGTACAGCAGACATGCTTATGTTTTGTTATAAATATGCTTTACGAATATCCCGTTTCGCACAAATTGTTCAGAAGGTGAACTTTTAAAATGAAATAGCTATAACATAAACAATATCGCCTTTATACTGTTGATGCACAAAAATATTAAGACGGGCTAGTTCGCTAAGTATATTAAATGTAAACACCACGAAAGACAGACAAGGGCAAGTAGGGCTAGTCCCGCTTTCTTCGTGTCTTTGTCAATGCTAGGTGCTATTAAGGCATAGTATGCTGAACTGTCGATGCAACATTTTACTTCGGGACATACTTCTCACAATTTTGTTTTCACTTTCATATGTTAATTAACAAGGTTTCCTAATGCCGCATGTTTGAAATATGGTACCATTTTGTTTACAGGATTGCCAGCAGCTGTCGTGGCCACTTGCGTTGTTATAGACCTGGAACCCTATAAAAGACATGATGAATTGTAAGTACGGCTTTGGATTCTGGTACGTAAGAAACTGAGCTATTTAACGCGCAAAATAGAGAAAACAACAGGACGGAAAAGAACGCTACTCTAAACTATAGGTTTACTGACAAAAAAAGAAAGAAAGAATGATCCACCTGGACAATTGCTTCTACCACCAGCCCCATGAATGACAGTCGCTCGTTGATCCAGGCTCGTACGGGCCTTCATTGGCAGTTGTAGAAATTCTCTTTCCTTGTTCGATAGCGTCACCGATTCTACATTTCACAGAGATGTGGAGACAAGATAATTTTTCGTCTTCACATCTCTTTGAAGACGATTGTCTTCACAGAGATGTGATTTTCATGTCTTCTCAGAGATCTGAACACTAGAGAACTCTTCGTCTTTCTTCTTTGTGAAGAAAAATTAATATTTTTTTTATCTCTACTTTGTGCGCTAAGTAGCTCAATATTTATGACTACCAAGTTGCTGAAATGTCAACCTCACCACATAAGAAAGTACATTCTATTGCACGTATATGAAGACACAAGGAAATACTAATCATAACATTATTTACATCTGTAATATTATTGAATGCGCATATAATTTTGGCTGTTTTAATTTGAAAGTTCTTTTGTACGACCGAAAAGCTTTCTTTAATATTTTAGACATCGATACTTTTTAAGTATTTTTTATAAACTGGCTTATAAAGTTCTTTGTAAAAAATAACGGTTGTCGATCGAAAAATCTTGATGTCCTGTCTGGTGTTCCCCAAGGGTCTGTCTTGGGACCCCTTTTGTTCTTGATATATGTCAATGACATAGCTGACGACCTTGACTCGGGTGTGACGGTGAAAATGTTTGCAGACGACTGTGTGACTTATACTACTGTCCTTAACACCTTGGACCAACTATCGCTTAACGAAAACTTGTGTAAAATTGCTGACTGGTGTGAGAGGTGGCAGATGGTTATAAACTACTCGAAAACATGCGCTCTGACAATAACACACAAGAAATCTCCTCTCGAATATACGTATCATGTCCGCAATAAACTCATTGAATCTGTGAATGACGTAAAATACTTAGGTCTAACTATTAATACGAAACTTAGCTGGGGCACCCACATAGACGCGCCAAGGCCAACAAAAAACTGTGTTTTTTAAGAAGGAAAATGGGAGCGTGCAATTGGACTGTCAAACTTTCAGCCTATAAAGCCCTAGTTCGCACAGTTATGGAATATGCGTCAATCGTGTGGGACCCATATTTAAAGAAAGATAGAGAAAAATTAGAGAAGATTCAGCGACTAAGTGCACGATTTATTTTTTTCTGATTTTAGGTGTCTCTTCTCGGTTTCTGAAATGCTGAATAGATGTGGGCTAGAATCTCTCGAAGCCAGGCGGAAATTTGCAAGATTAAGTTTTTTTTTATAAACTTTAATATAACGAAACTGGCTTCAGTAAAGGCTTGTATATTCAGCCACCTCCTCAGCGCTCAGCAAGGCTAAACCACTCATAAAATGTCAAATAATATGCTCCTAGAAATAATCTATTTAAGTACTCCTTTTTTGTACGAACCATTGAAGACTGGAACTCACTGCCGTCAGACTGCGTGAACGCTTCAACATCCAATAGTTTTGACTCCCTTCTTATAAACATGTTATTACCCTCTCCTGCTAGGATGGTGGAAAACCATCCGCAGTATTTCCTAAATAAACAAAAAACCTCATGAAGTTATCTACAGCGCCTAACTAATAATACCACCCTCTAGTTAACGTACACCGGCTACCCATTCCAGGGTGGCTGGTATATGATAGTATGAATGTAATATATATTAAACACTATACTAAGAAAACAAAAAATACGTTGTTTTTTTATTTCCCTATATTGAGGGAAACATAATTTTAATGTGAACACAACATCTTTCGCCTAATCTCGCATTCTCGGAAATGTTCTGACCAGAATCAAGAATGTCTGCAGCAATTTGTTTTCGATAGCTGTTTTCTTTTTCTTTTCCAGCTGCGTACTGACATCACGAAACCCTTACATCTACTACATCGCCTTCTTAGGCATCTCATGTCTTATCCTATTCATCAACCTCCTGGTCTTCATCATGGTCACTCGAGTTCTCTTCACCCCACGCATGGCTACCAAGGCGGCAGCCAATAACAGTAATTCCTCGAGCAGCAACTCGGGCCACCCTGTGCCTCCCATCACAGCAGCACAAGTGAGAGGAGCCTTCACAGTTATGACGCTGCTCGGAGTCACGTGGATCTTCGGGGTATTTGCGGTCGGCGAAGCCAGGACCGTCTTTCAGTATATCTTCTGCGTCTGCAACTCGATGCAGGGCTTCCTCATCTTCGTGGTTCGGGTACTACAGTACCCTGAAGCCCGGAGCGCTTGGTTCCAGCTTATGACTAGAGGAACCCTGAAAAAGCACCGAGGAAGCGGACCGCCGGGAGGGTCCTGGTGCGCCAACTCATCCAACCCGAAGCAAAACAGTCATTCCTCTATGGTACGGATGACTTCCTCGAGCACCGACAGCACGAGCACAGTTGTCTTCAACAGCAACATTTGGAACCGCAACTCTGGCAAAGAGAGTGGCCCCACCAAACTGTCTCGGTTCTCTGGAGTTGGAAGCCTGCTGAAGAACTGTCATCTTCAGAAGGAAGAAAACAAACACAGCAGCCTCTCCCGCAAGAAGAAAACGGTCATCGTGGAGGAAGAAGTTGATTCCAAAGAGAACCACAAAGAGTTCTACTCGTCGGAAGACCAGGTCAGCGCGCTGGTCAAGGTTCCGGAGCTCTACAGCAAGGAGGAGCGGGAAATCGTCAAGTCCAACAGCATCAACTCCAACGAACCGCTGAAGTTTATGGACGAAGAATCGCGAGCTGCGGCGGGGTTCGCGACCCAGAAAGCGCACATCTTGTTCGCTTACGCCGACGGCGAGACGACGCCGATCAGGATTAACGGCATTGTGCATTCGCCGGCCGATAAACCCAAGGTGGAATGTTTCAGCACTTTCCAAAGACCTTCCCCGGTGCCGGGAGCGCCAAAGATTCCTGAACTTCCGCAGTCATGGAAAAGTCGGGAGACAGATCCGTTGACCACGCCAAGTGATTACGAGAACCACGATCCCGGGATGACAACGCTAAAGATTACCGAAGAGACGTCATTTCTTACAGCTAACGGCTCCGGTACGACGGTCATCTCTTGAAGCTGAGTGCTATTCTCGGTAGAACACATTGCGATCTCAGCTGACCGATGAATTCTGTCGGTTTTCCTTCTCCAAAGACCACGATGGCAAGATAATTATGTGTGTTTGTGTGGGTGTGGTGACAATGAGCAGAAGTGACCAGAACTTCGGTGCCGCTGCAGATTATGTATTCAATTGCCTTACGTACGACAAATCATTCGGCTCTGAAGAAGGAGCGTCGCTCGTTCTAACCACTACGAGCGATAGTGACAAGACAACGTCAATTTTCGATGTACATATAACGTGAACTGCATCCTATTTATGAACCCATTGAATCATCGCTATCTTAACATTCCCTCCTGCTTCGCCCATTTAAGTACTGTAACCCGGGAAAGAAATTGTTAACGATGAAGCGCATTTACTATTCTCGATATTTCAGATGCTAATATATTGAACAGATGAACCCGTAGTTGATGTCTCCAGGGAATTGAAGGACCCGGCAGTCAATATTACATCAATTTTACAGTTGCGAGTTAGACTGTAAAGTATGAGATGTCAAAGTTCTTGCTAAGTTGGTTTAGTCGTCACATTGCGATCAATTCCCAGTGCAACTTTGAGTTGCTCTTCCTGTGTGCCTCCTTTTCGATATACTGGAATGGCATTTTAGAAACAAGAAACAAACGTGGTTGTTGTTCATATGTACTGCGTTTCACTTGATATATATGAAAAAAGTGTGTTTTTATTAAGTTCGACGTGAAATCATCTAAGAAAGCTGGGACGTCGAATGAAGAATTTTGTTTTCTTTTTAATCCGTCCCCATTTGCCTGCCCTGGTGGTAAGACAGTGTATGCCAAATGTAATCCCTTGCCTATTGTGTAGGCTGCGCCACACCAAAGAAAACAAGATGTTGACCCACAATGAATGAATTGCTTGTCCCATGGCACCCCAGATTGCAGGCCAGAGAAACGCTTAACTTGGCAGAAAGTTGGCTATCCTAGGTGCCTAATTGGGTTGGCTCCAAGGCGTTAGTAAGGTCCAGAATCTTTGGCGTTTTTATGGCGTTTCTTTCGCTCAGAACATAGTTCCCTAATTGTCAAACTTGGGCAAAAAAAGTGTGACGTATGAACCAAATAATCAAAAGTAAAGCTAAACATTGCACATTTTCTGGTAACTTAGGCCCAGAATCCCCACATGAAAACTGAACAGAAGTGAAGCCTAACTCTGGCACTTGCTTGACGACTTGGACGCCAAAACTGCCAGCAGTAAAGCCTAATTTTGGCACTTGCTTGGATACGTAACGCCGATACATCCAGACTAGCCCAAAAAGGTGAAGTTTGGCTCTTCCCTGTTTTCTATGGGAATTTTTAAGGCCCACAATTTGGTGACAAAAACCACATTTTCTTTCAAGAAATTGTGCTGCCTAGGTCCAATGCAATGTCTAATTTGTTTTCCGGTCTGTAAAAGCAACCAAACGTTTAGGGGAGCAGCCTATGTGTACAATACCCTCTAGTGTCATGAATGCGTTATCTTACATCGAAAAAAAATATGTTAGTCTTGGGACAAACAACTGACACCCTTTATTGCAAGGCACGTTCTTTTCTTCTTTTTTACGATGTACAAACAATATTCTACGGAATTGTGAATCCCAACAGCACTATTAGAATCCTGCAATAAGGTTCATGTTTTCATGGAAAACCTCTCAGTGGGGTGATTCCGTCCTTTAGGCTGTGGTATCGAATCGATGACTTTTGACTATTCATTAAAGAAGCTTCCTTTTACCAGTTTATATTGCTGGCATCTGCTTTACCTTCCGCGTTTATTGTATGCTGCAAGATGGTATCTCCAGTAGAAGGTCCCCTACGAGCAAGAGCTTTCTGCATTCAGCAACACTTAGGCGCATGCGCGGCGAAACTACGACGGAGAGCAAGGAGTGCGTACTCGTGGTCTAACTACCACTTCCGACCATACATTCCAGATATTATACAATTATATAATTGTCCCTATTGTCTCTAGCAACACAAGAATTGCAGAGAAGACTCAGCAAAGACAATACAGAACTGCGTCTGCAGAGAAATATGACTCTTGTGCCAGTATTTTTCTTATGATAAACTTCTTCTCAGTCTAAGTTTTTCACGACCAACAATCTGACAATTCATATAAGCATATTTCTAAATATCGATTGCAGGTCTTTGTGGTTAGAAAAGAAGTGTATTCCTCTGATGTCCAATTTTGTGACACCAGAAAAATTTTACGTTTTCAGTGAGTCAAAGACGTTTCCCTATGAATTCGCGTCCTGAGGTTCTCCTGCAGGCCTTTCGTTTGAACAAAACTATAAGTAGCAACAAATACCAAGCATACCTGAAGCCACTGAGCCGTAGAGCCCCTGACGCGAGTAATCTGAGCAACAGCGCACAACAACGCTCAGGGATTATGGTTTCGATCCCTGTCTTCACCTGCCTCAAAGCGGATGAGCATTTTACCTGCGTGCGTTCGTGCATTCAGTACTGTGTGATGCAGGTTAATGGACCAAGATTTGTAGACGGACTGACTCTGGCTAAATTACGATTTTTGAAGGAGAAGAATGGCTTTATTTGTCTTTTCCTAATACATTATATCGAGCCTGTTGAAGCCACAGGGACTAATGAAACGGAACCCGGCAGTCGGTTTTATTCTCTCTGTTATTTGCTCTTCCCATCTTCGGAAATTATTAATACCACATCTTGCGGCAGAACATAGAAAGTAATACCAACCACAAAAAATAAGCAAGACGAAAATTGCTATTTTTTAGTCACTTCGAAATATTTGTTAACTATGTGATCACATTTCACGATGTAGAAAAATATATTCGAAAATACAAACTGCACACTTACCTGAGCTTTTTTTTAAATATAACAAAATTATTAGCAAAAGAGCATGACGCACTTCGTCCCGACACTTTCCATTATAAATCTAAGAGAAAAAAATAATATCAAAATGTACAAATTACAGATCTGTATAAGTTGCAGAAATATATGGTCGTGGCAACGTGACATGGATGTGTGATTTCAATCTTATGTAGGTGTAACAGCGTGTAACAACGAAGACTTAGAGAAGGCACAAACAACACGGACGAGGGCTGACTAGCAGCTAAATGTTTAATAGTGAAAACAGAAAGCCAGAAAGTACATTGAAGGCACACTGAACTACCCAGTGTGAAATTGCCACAAGGCCTTCTGGGATAATTTAGAAACCGTCTGACGTGCGTACTACTTCCAAAGAAGGCGCACAGAATGAAACGAATACAGCGTTCAGATGCTATCAGACCAAAAGCAATAGAAAATGATACAAAGATAGGTGCACACTTCACGTGGACAAGGGCTTACATAGGCCTACTCTACTATGCATGCGCATGAATACATATAATACCTAATATATTTGTTATAAAAGCGTAGTATTTATAAACGAACCCTAGATACCTTTGTGTCTTCCACTCCGTTTGCAACTGACAGAGCAGGCGGCGCACGTCTGTTACATATATACTTCAATTATGCAAATGGGGAAATGCGTCCAACGAACGTGATATGATATATTTACTTCTGAACGGCAAAACATTTACCAAGGGTTAATTATTCGTATATGCATATCATTTTCATGCTGAATATAGTAAGAGAAAAACACTTCAATTGCAGTAATGCTAAAACAAAAGTTGGAGGGTTGATCGCGGAAGGCTCGTCCGTGGAAAGTACATGCTTAGATTTAAAAAAAGATAATGTGAAGTGGTTTTCCTTGTGGAGGAAGTCTTTGTGCACTTCGACAAAAAGTATTCCTATAATTTTCGCAGCGGTTCTTAAGAAGTTTCGCAAAAAACGAGTTACGCGGTAGAAGACAACGTAAAATGCTACCGCATTTCTACAACAATCTGCGACGGCGATTTCTGCAACAATTTGTATCATAGCCCTCTATTTTATTTTATGTTATGAAGTACTCGTGTCCGTATTGTTCTGAGCGAGCTTCTAGCTTTGAGGCGCCTTATTTATAGTAAAGTTCACAGTTCATCAAGCCACTCTTCAAGCGGACGACGGAGAAAAAGGTGAGTGATGACGCGCCACCATCCACAAAGAAAAAGAATAAAAGACAATCCACTGCGACGGATATGGGTTCGTAAACACCTTGGGTGCAGCGAAAGATAAAAAAATTGGCATGAACCTGGGTTTATCCGCCGCTTTAGATTCAGAAAAGCAGGAAGCGCTGAAAATGTCTACATTTTCGCCAGTGAACGATGGCCCAAGTACGTTCATAGTATTGTGTTCCGTTACATCCTCTTGCTAGAAATACTCAGTCAACAAACATTTGAAAAATTTAATTAAAATAGGTTCTGAAATGGAAAAAAAACATTGATATATAATGTTAAAAAAATGAGAACCCAGCATTACGTAGGCAGAAACATATAGCAACCTCCGACCCAGTTTAATTAGCTACCAATTTCTTGTTTAATTTGGGCGGTAACTCTATCGTCAAACTATATGGTCATTCCTATCAGAACACGTTATTGCTGGAGGTGAATATGGATACACTTTTAAATGCAAGGACCTGGTGTCATCATATCAATAAAACTAGGAGAGAACATTTCATTGCTGTTGAAATATTTGAAAAACAGGTCACATTTATTTTCAAGGTTTTTTTTTTAAGGATACATTCCTTCATTATGAGAATTCATTTTAATGCAGTCATGTGAAGCATTAAATTAAAGAAAATTTTCACTCTAAATGCTGCTTCACAAAGCATCGTTTTCTTACGATGCGAAGATTACGCACGTTTACGTCGAGATATGACCGCAAGTAACAGGCAAATTCACGGTTCGCATTCACACGAATATGTGGCCGTATCTCGAAGTAAAAAAAGTAAGGTTCGTAACGTAAAAAAAAAAAAAAAACGGTGGTGTGTATAGCAGCTTGAAGCCGAAATATTTAGAAGTCCTCTTGCTCCGCTTCTCTTATAACACTCTGAAAGGAAGAAGAAATCATGATCTCTAAACACAAAACTTGACAAAAACCCTCAAAATTATTTCGGAAGAAAGAAAAAAAGAAAAAAACTGCATGATCATTTTTTACGCATCGAGATGAAATCCGGTTCATCCCCTATATAGCGCTGGGCGTAGTACCGAACGAAATTTTGAGGCCAACGCGCATTTCGGCGGGCAGTTCCCAGCGGGGTTGGAGAAGCAGAAAAGTTATCCGTTCGATTGCTGAGCGGGTCAACAAGCACCAAGAACAGTGAAATTTTCGAAAAAAACGCGCTTGAAGTCCCGTCCTTTTTTTTTCTTCTTTTTTTTTTTTTTTTTTGTCTCGCTTCGGACGTCAACACCGAAATTGACAAGAGCAAAGTGTTGACATACGAGATGGAACTTTGGACTTTCGAGAGGGACTGGATTCCACTCAGGTTTGTTTTTGTGTTGCTTTATGCACGTGTGAGCTACTTTCAACTCAGTGTTAAGAGGAAACTGCGACAGCGTTGTTTTGAAGTCAACGGACCGTTTTCGTGAAAGCAAAATGTTTTTCTTGTATTAAATCTTTATCTGCATTTTTATAATAAACACGTGGGCTGCAGTCAGTTTAAACTGTTATATTTTGTTTTGTCGGATGTCCAAGCGCAGTCGAAGGACCGAACGCGTACAACCATACACACAACTATGTACGCACATATTGAAAGAGGAAGTCACTGGGCTTTTCTTGGGCCTGATTGGTTTAGCGTTGATAGAACGCGGATAAAAAATGATGAGCAGCCTGACGTTGCGCTTTTCAGGCTGTCTGATCGGTTCATTGGTTTATGGCGTTGGCTGCGGCCGAACTTGTGTGAAACGAGGTACAGCGATGCAAGGTATTTGCGATAGGCTGTAGGCTAAAGAAGTGCTGAGTCTTGTTGATCGCGGTTTCTTTGTTCCTGGAAACCCTAATGTGTAACTGCTCGCTTGCTGTTCTTCGTTTCAGCTTGAGTCCAGACAAAGCGGACGCTACAAGCTAATGGAACAAATCAAGCAGCTTAAAAAGCGCGAGACATTGGGTCTTTCATGTTTATGATTGGTTCAGCGATGATAGAACTCGCGCATAAACATGACGAAGATCATCATGGTGCCCTTCTGACGCTCTGTTATTTGTCCCCCTCCGCTCGTACCGTCGACTGCGTCTAGACCTAAGGTGAAACGAAGTGTAGGAACGATCGGCAATCTATCACTTCTGAAACACAGCGTTTCTTATATTATCCCTTAGACGACTTGAAGGCCAAAGCCAAAGGGCCAATACATTAAAGACAGACACATGAGTCAATTAATTCACTCTGATTCCTCTTAATTAGCTTTGTCATCCTTCTTAATTTCATTGCCTCAAATTCGCCTGAGTGGTCACGTAAACGTGATGTCGATCATACGAAGAAAGCGCGCTCTCTGATATCCCCCTTTTCACGCACTTTTGGCGTGTTTTCGTCGTTTTCGTGTCCTCGACGTGTTTTTGCTCAAGGACTTTCAAGGTCGACTGAATGATGAGACAGGGGCATATAAGGCTTTCGCCTTAAAAAAATGTGTGCACCAACGATACTGCTCACAAATTAAAACATCAAACTGTCGTTAATTTTGGATTTGCCTTTGAAACACAACTGGGACCAGCACCCGGGTGCAGCCTGTAGCGAAACTGCTGCCGCCTTGCAGCGGTGCTTCCGGAAATCAAGATCTCAATCTCAAAAAGCGTGTCTGTGGTTATGCGCAGATGTTGGATCACTCAGGATCCGCACCGAAGCTCTCACAGTTTCCAGTTGGCCCCAGCCTCTAGCCTTTAACCCCCGATGAAAAATTGAATGGGCGTTAAAAATAATAATGAAAACATAGCATGTTTTATATCATGTGATGATTGCAAAGTCGCCGATCCAAGTCCTTCAAGAAAAATCTTGAAGAAATGCTAGTAGAGAAACAGTCTTCTTAAAGCTTACTCCGGAGCACGGTGAAAGACGAGATAGATGTATGAACGAGGCCAGCCTTGGCGGCGAATTTTCTCTCGTGCTTCCTGGACCATTCGGAAGGGGCCCTGATGATTCGCTGGCTTTTAAATCAAAGTGCGCTCACCCCACTTCCCTCGCACGTCGCTAGGACTTTCTAAATGTGTGCGCGAATAAGGGCGGTACCGTTGAAACAGACAGAATGCGCTCTTGCACTGCATCTGAATAGCTGTTTCTTTTGGAGCCACGTTCTTTTCAGGCTGTCTTTCAATGTGCAGAACCTATTTTAGTTCCCTAAAAATAAATTGTTCGCACAAACCAAAGAAAGCATTGGTTCACTCGCGCTCTACCCTCGGACATGGGTGCGACATTGAGTAAGCCTTGTCCGATACCGCATCTGGCTACAGCACTTTTCTAACATATGTATCGCAGTGTATTGAAGTCTGACATTGCGTTTGATGGAAACATCAGAACAAAACCGTCCTGGTATGCGACGACTCAAATGTTGGACGATCCTTGGTTCTCTTTACAGTACGCGACTTTTTCCTAAACTGTGGATCGCGAACAACGACAGTTCAGGGGGGGGGGGGGGGGGGGGTCACGAAGGGTCTCCTGAACTTGAAAAAACGCACACTTATCTTCTCTTCGGCGGCGTCGATAAGAAAAAAGAAGACGTCGTAGCTCAACGTTAAGTCTGAACCTTTTGGATTAAGCCCATTAGGAACAATAATTCCTAGTGGCATGTTTTTGTGTTTTTTTTTCATTTGCGTGGCTGTAGCCCAGCTGATTCAGTCAAACTATGTTAACTGTCAAAGAAAAAAATATTTAACCCACTTTTGTGTATTACTGTTCATGCGCTAAAATCGAAAGCTTCTGGCATCACGAGTGGCCATGGTGTGGTCGAGAAGCGTTACATTATATTTCGGATGAGTTTCAGGATTGCAGAATGTCGGGGAAACTGTAGAAAGCATTAGTTTCAATACCCTGTTGATGACGTGCACACTGTTTTTGTTTCACACTGTTCCAGACGTTCCTGATTACTTCATATTTATGCGCAATTACAAGCATTTACAACATATTTCTTTTTCAGTTGTGCCAGTGTTCAGTGGACACACCAAGGCAGGCTGTTTGTTGAATATATGAAACATTTTGCATTTCTCTACAACAAGACTTCGCTTCGCCCGCCACGGGTCGATCATAAGACCATGACTTTGATGGCAGGCATGAAATTGGCGTTTTATCAAATATGCTTGCAAATATCGTAGATGGACCAAGATCGTTGCGCACTTGAACACCGTCTTCTTCGCTTGTTGAGCTCATGCTGTAGTCATCGAAAGCAAACGTCGACGGTGCGCAAGACCTTCGACGATCATCACAGTGTTCACTGCTGCTACAAGACGCAACACCTTCCTTTTTGAGCTTGTGCTCAAAGATGTAGTCTTTCTGACGGCTCTTGGTTTTTGCAGTTTTTGCCAGATTAGAGCGGCAACCGTAAACTTGGTTGGTACGGCTTTCTTTGCAAAGGATGTGCGTCAGGCAGGGCTGACCAGTACGCTTACATTGTGTTTGGTCGTCAAGGTTTTCTATACAAGAACAGCTTCGAAATGTTTCTCAAAGACGTGGTGCATCGCCAGAAGTTGACAATCTTCCTGTTGGATTGCATGTAGCCACAGGTTGAGTTGTGCATCCTTAAAAGCAAAAAATATAGATAACTTCTCTCGACAGCTACTCTTCCCCTCATGTACCGCGCAACAAAACACTTTCTGCCCATCGGAAATTTCTATAAAGTACTATAGCGAACTTACGAAACTAAAGAATACAAAACGTCGCAACGAGTGGGCTTCATGTGACTCTCATTGACCCCGTGCGTGTGTATAAATGTATTTCTTCGGTGAAAACTTCATAAATCGAGAGTCCATTTAACATACTGCCTCAAAAAATCGAAGACAAAATGAGCCGAAATCGCTGCTGCCGCCACGCTGATTCGCGAAGAAATCCGTTGGCGTTTCGCGCAGTGAATACAGCCTCTCAGTACTTTTTCAAGCATGGCGTATACAGCCTCTCAAGCATGGTGAATAACAAAGCATGGTGAATACAGTCTGTCCAGTACTTCTTGCGGGGTGAACATTCTCGAAACCCCTCTTCTCTCTGGTGCGAGCAGATCACGGCACTTTGCGTGTGTACGAAATAATTGAGTTCGATGCGCGGGAAACGACAAAGCCTTTTCTTTTTTGTGAATATATGCTGGGCATTCAGGTACGACGACACTGTGCGCTCACGGCCCGGTGACACGGTAAGGCGATTTCGTGTCAAGAACGGCGTGGCAGGCCGAAGAACGGAACCGCAGCTCGTGTGCGTACACAGGTCAGCAAAGCCGGTGGCAGTAGCTTCCTCGCGCGTCCAAAGAGCGCACCCGCCCCCGGCCGCTTATTTCAAGAGGCTAGGCGATAGCACGCATAGTAACGACGGCTTCACAGGATTGGCTGATTGTTGAGAGTGACGTGACGGCGTGACGCAAGACCTAGCAACCGAAGTGCGATCGAGACACCGGGGCTAAGGGGTTAGTAGTAGCATACCTTTATTAGAAAAACAATACGTTCAGCCTTTCCACTCTCGTGAAGAAGGAAGACCAGCGGAGCTGTACTCGATGCTCTGTGTGCTTCTTCTTCGTCGTCGTCTGTTTTTAGCGCTGTTTCCTATGATGAATTCCCATCAACGCGCCCAACTATCCATTCTTCTATTATAGCTGGAAAGGTTGCCGCCATCTACGAGCGACGGCGGAAACCATACTGGGTGTGTGCTTGCCGCCGTCGCTTTATAGATGGCGGTAGCTGTCCAGGTAGGTTTGCGTCGACATACACGGACACCATCCTGGGGAACCTAGCCCTTAACAGCTCCGCTGTAAAAGACATGGGAAAGAGGTTTGGGGGGAGGAGGTGACGGTAGCTGCGAGGCCACGGCGTCATGACACACACATTAAAAAAAGGCATGTAAATGTGCACGGTGCATTTCGACGCCCACTTCCGAATAATAATGTCCAGTAGTGAGCTCAAGACGACAACCTGGATATCTGGTGGACCGGGGGGCAGGGGGGAGATATAGCTATACTGAAGGGCCACATGACTGCTGTACGAGCGTCTCTTTGACCCTAGATCCTTACAGGACCACAATAAATGCTGGAGGTTGGCAATCTTAGTGTTTGTGCAGTAGTTGCATCTCGTCTTCAACTGGACGTCTTCAATCTTGCCCGCCTGGCCGGAGCGCAGGCGGTGGGAGCTAAGGCGCACTTGGGCCGCCGGCAGGGCGCCGCGAAGCGACGTGAATGGGTGGGCCAAGGTGGGTTATTATTCTGTAATTAGCTATTAGAAGACTGTCGCCGCGAAGCGGCGTGATGACGGGTTGACCGCTCCAGTGGTTCACGCGCTCCAGTACACGCGCTCCAGTGATTCACCCACCGTCCTCCAATGCGCGGCGACGAAACTGGCGAAGGAGGACGTCGCCGACGATTTTCAGTTGCTAGTTGTTACGTTACGGCGTTGCTCCCTATAACTAGACAGTCCACTGCGGACTTGATTCCTATGCGTCTTGCACTTAGCCTCTCAAAATATGTATACCTCGCCGCCATCTGTCGGTGCTTGTAGAAAGGTGTTTCCGAGTCAGTTTCTGCAGCCAGTGGCGCTGTGGCGCGATCCCGCGGCGACGTTGTGAACTTCAAATAGGAGTGCGTGCATGGCCTCCGAGATCCCCGAAGCGCGCGAACGCTCCTCCGGCAGTCCCATTCGTGCGGAGAGGGTAAAAGCGGAAAAAGAGAAGGAGGCGGCGTCTCTCCGGGAGGAGGCGCTCTCAACCCAGGCATCGATTTCGTCGTTTCGGGGACTTCAGCATGGCGCAATGGAGAAGAGGCCGAAGAGAAAGTCGTGTTACGTCGAGTTAGTGTAGTTTGTACTTAGATTTTCGTGTCTTCTGGAAGAAAGGTGAAAAGGTTGCTGTCGGGAAGTAGATAGACAAGTTGTGATGCTTATTTAATTTGAAATATTCATCTGGACACGTGGACGCTAGCGCTACAAGCGCGCCTTTTGATATATTTGACTGTAATCTGCAGCGCTTATAAAACTCCAGAAACCATTTACCTCCGTACATAAAACAATTTGGGTTTCCTGAAATAAAATGAATCATGCCGTATTTTTGTTTTGTTTTTTAATCTCAGCACGTTGTTTAACGTAGCCTTTTTAGCCAGAGCACGAGGTTTGATACTATCGAAAGTGCAGTCCTCATGTTGTCTTTCCTTTCATTTTTTTTATTATTCATTACGCAATTTAGGCGGGTCATATTGCGGCGTTTGCTTCTACTCGAAGCATCTTTAAATCGGCGGAACACTGCTTATACATCATACGAAAGACAGTATGCAGATATCAGTCTCCACAATATCCGTGCTTCGAATGCCGCATGCCAAGTGTCTAATAGACCCTTTCCGAAGTTGCGGCAGGCAACCATGATCCTCTTAACTTTGCTTTTCTTCAAAACACAACAGACAACACGGATATCGAGGGGGTGCGGGGGAGAATCCATTGGTATGGCGGCCGCTGCAGCGTCAAGTTCGGCCGGCGCTATCGCTGCCGGTCTCCTGTGGAGCAAAACTTTGACAACCATTCCGGATAACTTCACTGCTGACCAGGTGAATAAGTATTACGCCGCCCGGAAGACAAGCGAGCGTAACCGGGGACGTAGTTACAAATTCATGACGGAAAACTACGTTGAGCCGTCGTCGCTCGAAACTGCGATAGTTAACAACGGGTAAGTTGTCGATTCTGCATTAGCGACTACTGCGCGTTATAAAGTGTGCGATAAGCGTTTTCAAAACTAGTTTTTCTTATACACAGGAATGTGAGCTTCGTCGTGGCGCGCGGGCAGTGCGAGCCAAAGAAAGTCATCCAAGCCCTAACGCGCAACTTCAACGATCGCAGCAGACGCCTCGGTCTCGACGAGTACCTGCCAATGTGCTGCCAAAGAAGGCTTGTGCAATCATTCTTCGGCAGTGCTACAAATGATTGCCCTTCTAAAAAAGAAGGGTACAGGGAAGCACCCCTGGAAGTGACATGCACAGAACTTCCGCAGCAGTGGCGTCGTTCTCGGGGATCGCAGATCAATCCTGGGAGCGTCGACGACCTGGGGCCCTAAGCTGGACACTTGGCGACAACATCGGCGAGAAATCTGGCGGCCGTGATTGGCCGATGCCGCACTTGACCTTGGCGCCGGCCAATCATAGCCGCCGAATTTCTCGCCGACTTTTTCGACAAGTGTCCATCTTAGGGCCCCTGCCGGGAAGCGGGTCGAATGGGACGGCCGGAGGAGCATTTGCGCGCGCGTTTCTGAATCTGGGAGGCCATGACGAGTGCTCCAAATCAGTCCAAGGTCAGCACGTGTATAAAAGGAGAAATGCCAATACATAAAAAAATAGAAACAGAAATGGAGTATTTTTTAGTCCTGAGCATCACTTGTGTATCATCCGTCAAGCCCGGAGACCACCTTGCTCGAGCCTCGGTTTGGTGCCCAAAACAAGTATCGCCATCTCACGGCGCTTGTCAGAACTAGGAGTGAATCTTCGCCACGCTCACGGTACGACAAGGCGGCGCCATGTTCAGACACCTCTCTTCTTTCATCGCGCTACGGAATATCCTGTCCCTTCAATACGAACCATTGTGGTGCAGTTTAATATATGCGTGACGTGGCCTGGCTGAGTCGTCATTATGGACATTTTAATCTCAATAGCTACATGTCAAGCAGGTAAAGGGCTCTGGCGCACTCGCCGCCATTGGGTAATTTTGACTTGATTAGTCTCAGTTTCAGCGCGCGTGCGGCTGTGTTAACATCTTATGTTGTTTTCGATTAATAGTGTAACATAAATGTTTTCCTTTGGCGCTCAACTAATTAAACTGTGGTACGAAATCACTTTCAGAACCATTAAGAGGTTTTGAGCGCTAAATGTGAACGTTTTATATAAACACCTCATGATAAATTCGTCATGTTTGTCGTTCATTTTAGCCAGGTTGGGGATGAAATGACTTAACTGATACACAGAGAGGATTAGACTTATCTTCGGCCGTTCCCGTTAAAACAAGTTGTCAAAGTAATATACACTTTTTTAATGTATAGATGGATGCACAGTAAAAAAACAAATAGTTGACCTGACTAAAGATTGGTTGAATCGCGAAGAGCTGAAATTTCGAAATTTATACTGTTTAATACTGAGTTGATTGAGCTTCAGCGGCCAGCGAAGGCCGCCTGTAATTCCATCTCCAGTCTAAACGAGCAGAACATTTCGGTTGCATTGACGTTTCTGGCCTGTCGAAATGGGTAATGGAGTTGGGGGAGGGGGGGGGTTCGTGGGGAGGAAAGAAAAGATTGTTCTTGTGGGACTGCCGAACTGATTTTCCTTTATCGGCCGAAACAGCTTCGTACAAGGCTCAATTTCACGCACGTTCTGCGTTTTACAGCAATAGCTGTTATGGGTTCTTTCTTCATTCAAAAAGATGCAGGGCCTCTGTGCTGTCACGTGAAACCGTGACGTCACTTGACTTCATGATGTCTTGTGACGTCACAATGTCATGTGGCGCCACACTGCCAAGTGAAACCATAGTGTCACATGACGTAATAATATAACGCAACTAAGTGAGTAGTCACGTGACATCATCTATCTGGATAGTTTTATAGTTATTATATATATTTTTTACCTACTCCGCCCGGTGGGCATTACAGTAGGGGGGGAAGTACATGAGAAATAGCGCAGAGCAGTAAAATATACAGAAGAGGCCAGCACAAAAGAATACAACAGCCAGAGTACAGTGCTAACAACAAAAAAGTGACACACCGGAGGGTGATAGGCACCTTACGTCAACATGACACTGTCAGAAAAGGAGCAAACAAGGTAGTTCTACCAAAACATCCGGGAGCATAGTATGGATGACCGTGTCACTCTCCAAGCAGATATTGGCGGATGCTTCCTCCACGTAAGATGCAAGACACACAAAGATACCTTAGGGTTCGAAAAGGTGTCCTAGCTATCGCTGTAGTTGAAAAGAGAGCCGAGATTGTTGAGAGGAAGATCAATCTTTAAATAAAATGTGGAGCGTTTGCGATTTCATGACGGACACCTCCCGCGCCTATTGGTCGCTAAGTGCGCGTGCGCAACGTTTTCGCGTAGCGAGGAGGAATGCAAGAGGAAAGGCCGAGATTCTTGCAGACGGCCAACGCCAATACTTGACAACGCACTCGTCACCTGTGGCACTGCTGGTAACTGTCAAAAAAGCTCTTGACATTGATCTTCCACGCGTTAGAATGCGCGAAGTGCTTCAAAGGTTAACAGCATTGATTTTGCCGCATTTAGAGAAGTACCCCTTCTAGCGTGGCCAGCAAGAGATGATCATCCGACAAAGAAGTTTGTAATAGAAAAGTTTGTGCGGCCATTGCTGGTCAGCATAGGCATGACTATGACAGACAGGGAAGCGTATCGAAAGAAGCTGCTCGAAGCAGCAGCTTCGCAAAGTACTTCGTGTCTCATTAAAAATGCAAAGCTCGGAGTTTGTAAATAGAGTAGATTGGAAGTTGCAATACCGAAATATTGGAAGTTCGAATACCGGAATATAAATAAGCAAGAGTTATTTTTCTTGTGATCGCATTGTCAGTTTGCATATGAATTAAACTACATCACAAGGTGCATAGCGGGATGTGGTGTATTGTGCCAAATTTGCCAAAACGAGACGTTTAGTAGATAACGCCGTACCTATTGAATCAGTACCTTCAATTATCACAAAGCTTAGAAGTAAAAATAAAATGGCGAAATCTATGCTGAGGGGTCGTATCTCACCGCCATAGTTTTTTCCTTAAAGCAGGAGGCAGACTGCGTATATATCATACAAAATTCACCACGTGACCTGAGCTTCGAATGCCGGATGGCAACGAGTTCAGTTAGACACTTGGCATGCGGCATTTGAACCACGGATATTGTGGAGACTGATATCTGCATGCTGTCTTTCGTATGATGTGCAAGCAGTGTGACGCCGATTTAAAAGATGCTTCGAGTTGAAGCAAACACCGCAATATGACCCCTCCTAAATTGCGTAAGGAATAATTTAAAAAAAAATGAAAGGAAAGACAATATGAGAACTGCACTTTCGATAGTATCAAACCTCGTTCTCTGGCTAAAAAGGCTACGTTAAACAACGTGCTGAGATTAAAAAACAAAACAAAAATACAGCATGATTCATTTTATTTATGGAAACCCAAATTGTTTTATGTACGGAGCTAAATGCTTTCGGGAGTTTTATACGCGCTGCAGAATGCAGTCAAATATATCAAAAGGCGCGCTTGTAGCGCTAAGCGTCCACATGTCCAGATGAATAGTTCAAGTTAAATAAGCATCACAAGTTGTCTATCTACTTCCCGACAGCAATCTTTTCACCTTTCTACCAGAAGACACGAAAATCTAAGTACAAACTACACTAACTCGGCGTAACACGACTTTCTCTTCGAGCCTCTTCTCCATTGCGCCATGCTTAAAGGGAAGCTAAAACACTTCTTGAAAAAAACGAGTTAGAGGTGAATTCTGGTGTATTTTTATCCCGTGAATCTGAATATCACATTCGTTTTCCCCTGAAGATGCAACTAAAAGCGAAAACGCGAAAAACCTCCGACCGGTCGTGACGTCATAAAAGGATCTTTGGGCCGCCAAGCGCGTGTCGCTCGTGTGGGCAGCGCGTGCAATGGCAAGCTTGCCAGGTATATTTTCCGCAATGACGGCAGTCGTGACGTCTCTTTCTGACCTTCTTGAAAATAGCAAGATTGCGCGTGCATAGCTTTGGCAGGCGCTGAAAGATGCGCGAGGCAGAGATTCCGAAAACTCCTTTTGTGACGTCACGCCCCGGGAAGGAGGGGCTTCAGCAGTACTGTTGAGTATTAATTTCTGAAGGCTCCGTGCGCCAAATTGAAAAATAATCTCGATATTCCTGATCCTGGAGGTAAATTGAAAGGCCCGTGAAGATGTTTTTTCTCAAATACAGCACCGCTTCCCGGTTTCCCTTTAAGTCCCCGAAACGACGAAATCGATGCCTGGGTTGAGAGCGCCTCCTCCCGGAGAGACGCCGCCTCCTTCTCTTTTTCCGCTTATACCCTCTCCGCACGAATGGGACTGCCGGAGGAGCGTTCGCGCGCTTCGGGGATCTCGGAGGCCATGCACGCACTCCTATTTGAAGTTCAAAACGTCGCCACGGGATCGCGCCACAGCCCCACTGGCTGCAGAAACTGACTCGGAAACACCTTCTACAAGCACCGACAGATGGCGGCGAGGTGTACATATTTTGAGAGGGACGCCTTTTTTGGAGGTCGATACGGGGCAGTGACGTCCGTGACGTCACTGCCGGAAACGTAAAAACAAGCAAAAAAAATTTTGTTTATTTTTTTACGTTTGGCGGAGAGCTTGTTGCAGGTTGTTCGGTTGTTGTGTCTAGTGTTGGGGCGGGGGAGGCGGCGGTCGCGGCGTGTTCATACCGCTAAAGAACAGAGGTCAGATACACGAAACGATCTTACGCCAAGAATGTACGTACGACAACAGCTCCGGAGCCGTCTTTCTACGATCAAATCAACATGACCGACAACGTCGCTCACACTTGGTCGCGACGACCAACGGACATTTATTTTTCTACGTGCTCTTCTCGCGGGTCCCGATTTCAAGCAGCAAGAAAAAAGAAGGAAGTACTCGAAACCGGCCACGACGAACATGAACGCTGGATCAACAAACACCCGGGAAAAGGTACAACGGCAACGATGCCACCGACCGAGCGAGCTCGAGGCCTTAGCAGGCACTCCGACTCGTCGCAGCGTTGCCGGCGTTGCTCCGACGGTCCTTGGCCAAGACCGTCTGCCCACGACCGACCGGCTGGCTTGCTGAATGGAATACGCGCCCGCGCGACCTTGTGGACCCTTCCCGTATTATAGTTTGATCGCTGACCTCAATTTTAGATTAAGAGGTGAGGTCAATCTCTTCCCCTTATTTTCCGAGGCAGTGTTGACGAACGCTGTCGTCGATTCTATCTCCTTGTTTTGTGTGATATGGAGCTCAAATAAACGCCGTATGGATTACTTTCGCAACACGGTATGTACACTTTGTTATTAGTGGGCCATTTTTATTCTGACACGCTTGTCGCCGCGGAGGCGCGTTCACGCTCAATTGTTTCCGATAGTACATTACTGTCGAGCTATAACAGTTCGTGGGAGCTACGCAATGCCGGTCCCACCTTTCTTTGCCGAGTGTCACGTCAGTATCGACTGGTACTCGTAAAAGATCGGTCCCGAAGCACTTCGATCAAACGTGCGCGTCCGCTCCGAGTGTGCACAGGTATTTACGTGGCTCTTGCTGACACTCTCGTAGTTGAAACGTATCTTTTTTAACGTCGGCTCGCTCCTGCATCGGCTCGCTCCTACGCGAAGTGAAGAGGTGAAGATGTCAAAGTAAATGACTAAAACCGGACATGACGTCACGGACGTCAAACTACTACTCTGCTACTTCGCTCTGCCCCGTATCGACCTCCGAAAAAGGCGCCCCATTTTGAGAGGCTAAGCGCACGACGCATAGGAATCAAGTCCGCCCTGGACTGTCTAGTTATAGTAGGGTGTTATAGGGAGCAACGCCGTGACGTAACAACTAGCAACTGAAGATCGTCGGCGACGGTCCCCTTTGCCACTTTCGTCGCCGCGCATTGGGGGACGGTGGGTGAATCACTGGAGCGCGTGTACACCCACCCCAGGAACCCTTCATCACGCCGCTTCGCGGCGACAGTCTTCTAATAGCTCATTACAGAATAATAACCCACCTTGGCCCACTCATTCACGCCGCTTCGCGGCACCTGCCAGCGGCCCAAGTCCGCCTTAGCTCCCACCACCTGCACTCCGGCCCGGCGGGCAAGATTGAAGACTTCAAGTTGAAGACGCGATGCGACTACTGCACAAACAATAAGATTGCCGACGTCCAGCATTTATTCTGGTCCTGTAAAGGTCTAGAGTCAAAGAGACGCTCGTACAGCAGTCAAGTGGACTTTCAGTAAAGCTAGATTCCCTCCCCCCCCCCGGTCCGCCAGATATCCAGATTGTCGTCTTGAGCTCATTTCTGGACATTATTATTGGAAAGTGGGAGTCGAGGTGCACATTTATATGCCTTCTTTTAGTGCGTGTGTCATGACGCCCTGGCCTCGCAGCTACCGTCACCCCCTCGCCCCTAATCCTCTTTTCCCATGTATTTTTTCTAATAAAGGTATGCTACTACTAACTCCCTAGCGCGCTGTCCCCCACCGTACTTCGGTTGCTAGGTCTTACGTCACGCCGTCGCTCTCAATAATCAGCCAATCCTGTGAAGCCGCCGTTACTATGCGTGCTATCGCCTAGCCTCTTGAAATAAGCGGCCCGGGTACGTGTGCGCGCTTTGGACGCCCTAGGAAGCTACTGCCACCGGCTTTGTGTGACCTGTGTACGCACACGAGCTGCGGTTCCGTTCTTCGGCCTGCCACGGCCGTTCTTGACGCGCAGTCGCATTACCGTGTAACCGGGCCGTTAGCGCACAGTGTCGTCGTCCCTGAATACCCAGCATATATCCACAAAAAGAAAATGCTTTGTGGTTTCCCGCGCATCGAACTCAATTATTTCGTGCACACGCAAAGTGACGTGAATCTGCTTGCACCAGAGAGAAGAGCGGTTTCGGAGAATGTTCACTCCCCAAAAAGTACTGACAGACTGTATTCACCATGCTTTGTTTTTCACCATGCTTGAGAGGCTGTATACAACATGCTTGAAAAAGTACTGAGAGGCTGTATTCACTGCGCGAAACGCCAACGGATTTCTTCGAGAATCAGCGTGGCGGCAGCAGCGATTTCCGCTCATTTTGTCTTCGATTTTTTAGGCAGTATGTTAAATGGACTCTCGATTTATGAATTTTGCCCCGAAGAAATACATTCATACACACGCACGGGGTCAATGGGAGTCACGTGAACCTCACTGGTTGCGACGTTTTGTATTGTTTAGTTTGTAAGTTCGCTATAGTACTTTATAGAATTTTCCGATGGGCAGAAAGTGTTTTGTTTCTCGGTACATGAAGGGAAGACTAGCTGTCGAGAGAAGTTATCTATATTTTTTGCTTTTAAGGATACACAATTCAACCTGTGGTTACATGCAATCCAACGGGAGGATTGTCAACTTTAGGCGATGCACCACGTGTTTGAGAGACATTTCGAAGCTGTTCTTGTATAGAAAACCTTGTAGACCGAACACAATGGAAGCGTACTGGTCAGCCCTGCATGACGCACGTCCTTGGCAGAGAACGCCGTACCAAACAAGTTTCCGGTGCCCCTCTAATCTGGCAAAAACTGCAAAAACCAGAGAGCCGTCAGAACCCTATTGAAAAAACCAGCTTAAGCTGGTCCCAGCTTCAAGCTGGGTTATTGCCTCAACATACCCAGCTTGGCATGGTGGTCATGCTGGTTGATCTGGTCATACTGGTCTGCTGGTTGATCTGGTTATACTGGTCATGATGGTTGATCTGGTCCCAGCTTCCAAGCTGGGTTATTGACCCAGCATGCCCAGTTTGGCATGCTGGTCATGATGGTTAAACTGGTCATGGTGGTGGACTTCCCAACCAGTTTAACCTGTTTAGATCAATACACAAGATAAACAAGCCAAGCTCTTCAGAAAAGCCAACTCGGCATCCAATTTATTATTTTCCGTACTTGCGGCCGCCTCGCATGAGCTCCAGATGCTACATATCATTGGCGCTGACACAGTACTAACCGACGCACAGACTGTGGTTCTCGGTGCAAAGCCAACAATGTTAATACAACAAGATTGCTTATGTTTCAACACGAAAAATACTAGTACACACCAAAAACGAGGCAATAGCAAAAGAAAATACTACACGGATGAGAGAAGCGAACCTGAGGTCCCGCCAGTGATGGGGGCGAAGCGGCAAATTGCGTGGTCGGCAGAAGCGAGGAAATCCGTGTGGCTTGGATGGCATTGGCGATACTCCTCGGCACCACCGTCGTTCACGAGCACACGCACGTTCGAATACACGAAGCGACGCCTGAGTCGGGACGTCCGACATCTTCCCGCACTGAACGCACTGCCGCTCGCTGTCTCCTCAAAACCCGCTTCGCTTGCACCGTCGTTCAAGTAGTCTCCAAACAACGCGCACACAGCCGTCCTTCGAAAATCTGCTCAAGATATCCAAACGCGTCTCAAATTCTCCGTTCCTACAACTCTCTCTCTCTCTTTTCTCGCACGCAGAGGTAGCTTGCAGCGCGCCTGACGCGCCCGGTCATCTACCAAAAACGAGAGGACAAAGAACAGGACGTGGTCTCGTTCCAGCCTAAGCCGACCTTGGCGCGCGCTCCCAGCAATGCCAGTTCGACTATTCCTAGCCGACCTTGGCGTGCGCGCTCTCAGCAAGACCAGCTTAGCCACCACGATTATTAAGCTCGACCATATTCACCAGCTTCTCTCCCAGCATGACCAGCTTGTCTCCCAGCCTGACCACATTGGCTCCATGGAAAACCAGTTTGACCAGTTAGGACCAGACTAGCTCCCAGCTACACCAAACTGAATCTAAAACCAGATTCTAGTTAGACCATGTTGGTTTTTAGCTAAACCATACTGACCAGCTTAGAATTCTAGCTTGCCCAGCTTAAACCAGCTCGACTGCCAGGTAAACCAGTTTGACCAACACATTGATCAGATTGACCAGCTTAGTTACCAGCTTGGCCAGTTTGATTTTCATGCTGGTTTTCCAATAAGGGAAGGACTACATCTTTGAGCACAAGCTAAAAAGGAAGGCGTTGCGTCTTGTATCAGCAGTGAACACTGTGATGATCGTCGAAGTTCTTTCGCACCGTCGACGTCAGCATTCGATGACTACAACATGAGCTCAACAGGTGAAGAAGATGATGGTCAACTGCACAAGGATCTTGGTTCATCTACGATATTTGCAAGCATGTTTGATAAAACGCCAGTTTCATTTCTGCCATCAGAGTCATGGTCTTATCATCGACCCGTAGTGGGTGAAGCGAGGAGTCTTGTTGTATAGAAATGCAAAATGTTTTATGTATTCAATAAACAGCCTGCCATGGTGTGTCCACTGAACACTGGCACAACTGAAAAAGAGATCTTTTGTAAATGCGTGTGATTGCGCATAAATGTGAAGCGATGAGGAACGTCTGAAACAGTCTGAAACAAAAACAGTGTGCACGTCATCAACAGGGTATTTAAACTAATGCTTTCTACAGTTTCCCCGACACTCTGCTATCCTGAAACTCATCCAAAATATAATGCAACGCTTCTCGACCACACCATAACTTCTCGTGATGCCACAAGCATTCGATTTTAGCACATCAACAGTAATACACAAAACTGGCTTAAGTATTTCTTTTATTTGACAGTTAAGATAGTTTGACTGAATCAGCTGGGCTACAGCCAACGCAAGAAAAAAAGACAAAAAAATGCCACTAGGAAATATTGTTCCTAATGGGCCTAATCCAAAAGGTTCAGACTTAACGTTGAGCTACGACGTCTTCTTTTTTCTTATCGACGCCGCCGAAAGAGAAGATAAGTGCGCGTTTCTTCAAGTTCAGGAGACCTTTCGAACAGAACCAAACAGAGCAGAACATTTCGGTTGGATTGACGTTTTTACCACTAATTTTATCAAACGAGCAACCGGAGCCGCTAGAAACAGCGAAGTTCCGGAGCAGTGCTGCGGCGCTACCTTCACTGGGCTAAGATGGCCATCTCCGGTTTGTGCAACCCTCGCTGAACCATGCGGACCACGCGGAAAGATGTGTGCACAGTGGATGTGTCGATGTTGACGACGTTTGTGAAAATCCCGAAACCGCGTCCGAGATAGGCCGGTTTTCCTGCCGCGTGCCTGGGTACCTTCTGTGCTGAGTTCGGTTCTGTTTTCCGTTGCCGAGTGCCAACCGGAAGTCAACCTGGTTCTGTATTTCTGCGTGTCAGCAACAATGTGCTCAGCAACATCGTGATGGCAGTGTTGTGCGTTGTGAACAGAAGGCTGGAAAAATCACCGATGTCACGGTGTGTTCGAGTATCAGTGATGTAACAACAAGATGAGATGACAAACTTTCGGACATTGAGGCCACTGGTCGAACCGTGGTCGGAGGGGGCGGGGTGTTGCAGGTTCACATTCCGCATTGCAGTAAAGAGTTTAAGACCACTTGAGGGATTAGGTGCAATCGATCGACGTGCACATAGTCTTGTTGGAATCGCTGGGGTGAACTGTAACTTCTGTCGTACAGTGGCCAAAGTGACTGTCGGTTGTCTTCTTCCCGAGCGATTTCTCCCTGGGGAAAGAACTGAACAGTGTGAAAGTATGACGGAAAGTACACCTATTTACAGTTTGGAATTTTTGCACTAAAAGGTAATGGTAGGTAAATCGACAAAAAAAAAAAGCTATCCTTTATTTTGCTGTCTAAATATAGTGCGGTTCCTGGAGAAACTGCCCTCCAAGTGGCGCGCTGGGATGAGCGCTAGGAAGTTTTCGAACTCGCCACGGCGTCGCTTCTTACACTTAACACCTGCCGCAAGTCGCCGCATTGACTGCCTTCAAGTTGATCCAAAAAGCCATTTCTCTGCCCGCTGAAGAATCACCTCCAGCTGACTGAGTATCCGCTGTACGGAGATTAATTTAAGACGACAATTGCAGACGTGCGCGAACAGCACAAATAGAAAAACAAACACTACAATAGAAATACTGGCTACGACGTGCCGCGCGAGGAAACAGGCACATGGTTTGGAACCGCATTGAAGCGGCTTGATTTATTGGCTTTCAAAAATTACGGCATGTGCGTTTACTTTTTACTAAGAGATTCATCACCTGATCCGTTTATTATGCTCTCAGAGGTATGACATTGCTGAAAAAAATCAACATGCTGGGAATATTTTTGATTGCTTAGGCGGTCACCGAGAAATTCCGTACGTTCAAAACGACCAGTACAAAGGCGGAAACGCAGCGCTCCGATGTTGTGATCGGGTTAGTGTGCTGTGGTATGGATGTTTGTCTGTGTCGTGTATGTGTATGCGCTCAATGTACATGTTCAGTTGATGCTTGTACTGTGCGTAAGTTGTCTATATGTGTGTGTAATAAAGGCTCCCGAAGCACAATGGCGGTGTGAGAAAATCAAAATATTTTCTTTGTAGAACATGAATTCGGCAGTACCTAGCTCCATCTAGCCTCCTAGCTAGTTGCAATTACTCTGCTTGACACTGCGATCTGGTGGCAAGCGATTTAACCTTCTTTCACGCTACGCGATAATATCTTCTTACCATGCGGTTATATCTGGTTACCATGCGGGGAAGTTTAGGCCACGTGACTGGCAGAGTAAGGACGGTGGGGAAGTGATGTGTCGCTCGCTTTGGAACTAATATCTTATGGTCGCTGCACTTTTGGACACGTTTGTCAGCTAATTAATGGTGCAGGAGGCTTTCGTTTTGCCTCACCTCACCTAAATTGCGAAGTTTTTGGATTGATCTCTCCCATTTTCAGTTCGTCATTTGATTTTGGCCATTCCTTAGCCTAAAGGGACGCGGTAGCTGCCGACATGGCAGCGTCTTTGGAATCCTATTGCATTGTCCTGATTCGATCGGCCGTGCATTGATGGCACGCAAAAGCAGACCGTGTACTGCATTCAACTGGAGACGAAGTACGCGATTTTTATTTTATGAAGAAGGTTTTATGTACAGTCCTTACATGCTGGCCAACTATGCTGTTGGTGTGCCACCCGCTTTTCACGGATCACTTCTATTCTTATCATTTTAAACACTTAACTTCGGCGTCCACTTTTGCAATTGGAAGAAAATTTCAACAAGGCTTGACTTAATTCAGACAGCCACGCATTGTATAATTGGCCAAAAACGGGTTGATTCGGTTTTATCTCACCTATTATTTGTACCAAGAGAGCACGCAAAAACTGTTTCTTCAGCTCCAATGTACGCCGCGATGCCTTGTGACAACACGACAGCACGCATAATGTGGTCATTCATTTTCAGAAAGTTTTCCTGAAGAGCGAATCATGTTCGCTACAACCAGTAGATGACATGAGCTACCACCACACGATAAAACACGGAGCTGACACGGATACAGCCCTCATCAAATTTGGCTAGGTACTTGTAGTACCTAATAGGGAAAGGCGAGCATCTTTCGCCGCGGTTAAAGCTAACCGGCTTCGAGGAGGCGGACCTTGGGGTTGATTCCCCTTTATGTGCGTTTCAAATTTCCCGGCTGTAGTTCTCGTCGTCACGCTTCTCAAGACAGTCACGAGGTGGCCCTGCTTGTCCCTGCTTTCACTGCTCTTGAAGTTCGCTCACGCTACTTCTGTTGATATGAACCTATAAAATAGTGAGTTTTAGAATAATGAGACCCTATGCTTTAAATCGCTAAATTTCACACGCGCAGCCCAACCTCCCAACCGCGCACGCGCAGAATTCCTGAGCTTGCGGGCATTAAGTATCGCGAATTCTAAAGGCTGGAATTCGCTTATCATGACAACAGAAGTATTCATGCCCTCTAAAGTTAGCGAATTCTTTATGTCACCAAATTCGTGAAAATTAGGGGCACGCGAGGATTATGGGATTTACAGTAAGTTTCTACGCTATGCATCTAGTGTTTTTCGGAAAGCAATCTGAGTTTAGCATTATTGAAGAGTAACACGCACCATAAAAGTTTACACTTATGCTGTAACAATATGAGTGTTTTAGATGATGATTGAAACCTGAGACTGTCGTTTGAAAAACGGAAAACTCGTGAAGGAGGAAGCGAAAGGGACAGACAACGTCTCAAACTGAGTTACAAGCTTTATTGTCTCTACGGCTTATATACCCGTCCTTCGAACATCGCCACCACCACACCGGATGATCACCGAACTGCAAACAATGCACCAGAACCAAAGGGAAGCCTGCACTATCGTTTCAATTTTCACCCAGTACACCGGGTCCAAAGCTGAAACCAGAAAAAGAAGGTCGTCACCTCCGCACCACCGGGAAGTATCCCCAACCGGACAATGCATCACAAGCTCTGGGAAACATACAAAGACCTTCAACCCCCCCTCCCCCCCGCCACACACACACACACGCAGGCAACTGAAACATGAAATGTTACTAAATAAACTGTCAGCTGAGTTTGAGACGACGCCTTCTGTTTTTCTGTTCCTGTTCCTTCCATTTTAGGTTCTTCTAATTTTCCACCCAGCCTCAGGTGGTTCAAGAAAATGGTAAATCTACGCCAGTTCGCCTGCGCCATCACAGTCTTATCACGAATCATACACAGTCGCCATCACTGCCCCCAATTATAATCCCGAACCGAACAATGGCAAAACAACTTTGCGAAACAACTCCGCCCCCTCCCAACTTCACCCCACACATGGGTTTACAGTCGAAGGAGCTTTTTGAACTCACTTCCAATTTGCGTTGACTCTTTGCTGATGCGATTTCACGACGTTTTAATGTGAACAGTTTCTCGCACAACACGTCTCATCTCCTCACGCTCTTTGTGTACGATTTCCGTTCCTGACCAGTTCGCAGTACATTCATTGCATCTCTAGAGATGCCTTGCTAGTTCAGTGCTTGAAGTGTTAATCCGCACATTTCGTTTATGTTCTTTTAATCTATCTTTAAGAGGGCCTAGTACCTGCAAATGCCATAAAGAATGCATGCAGATTTTTGAGATTTAAAAAAAAATTCCTACTTGAGAAGCGCTTTTGGTATTTTTTTGAAACCGTTACTATAAAGAGATTATTACTTGATATGAAATGAAATGAAATCTTTATTTCCAGAAATTTACTCTGGCGGGCTTCCAGACAAAAAGATACCATATGGTAACTTGACGGGGTCTGGGGACCTAAAGCAAAACAAGCACAGCAATCTGGCTGAAAAGTGTTATATATTAAAAAGACTCGTTATACAGCATATAGGGTTTCTCTTACAAACTAGGCATGTACTTAAGTAACAATAAACAGAGTAAACAAGTGAGAGCGCAGGAACGTTCGGCAGCAAGCATATTTTGCAAAAGCGAGAAAAAGAAAAATGTCATACAGAGACATCCGCGTTAGATAAAACACTGATACAATTCAGCTCTAGTTTGCGCATCGCTGTAGATCATATTTCACAGTATTTAATACATATAATTTTTTTTAACTGTGAACTTGACTAAAAGCGTCTGTTCTGAATATTTTGGGGTTCAACAACTTTTTGCATAATCTACTAATTAAAAAAAAACATTTGTGCTCGCAATATGTTCTTTAATATTAATTAGCAAGTTTTCAACCATTTTTATGTGTTTTGCATTTTGTTCTCCTCCCGCTAGATGGCAGTCTACGTCCACAAGGACTACGGTTCCTGTATAGGCTCCCTACGAGAGCCAGGGTTGTGCGTTCATTCCCGTAGCGCCGGCTTTCCTGAACGGCATTCGGAGTCTTCTCGTCACGTGACTTAATTCGGCGAATAGCGGCGCCGCGCGCTAAAAAGCCGGGGAACGTGCGCCGGGGCGCGTGCAACGTCTACTTTCCTGCAGGGCATTTGATCGGGCTCCTCACGTGAACGGATCTTGACAAATAGCGGCGCGGCGGCACGTGGAAAACAGACGCGCAACTCTGGCTCCAGTAGGGAGCCTATACAGGAGCTCTAGCAAGTATTAGAGTAACTGTATACGCTGCGCTTGCGTAGCGGAGTATCCGCAATGGTGCCGTTCTGGAGCCAAGCACTGCAGGAAGGCACGGTCGGTTTTGCAGGGGACATGAAGGCGCAGACGCCAGGTGACAAGCTGTAACGTGCTGCGACGCGCTGCGTAAGGAAAATAGTGCTGCGTGCGGCGACGAGCCGCGCATGCGCCGTCATCTTCGTCCCGTCGTTTTTGTTTCCCTCTCGATTGCAAAAGCGCGCTCACGGGTCGCGCGTCGTTGTGGTGTGTGAAGACAATGGCAACACGGTCGTGGTGGTGCCGTGTCGTGGTAAAATAAAGGCGTCAAGTGGCTGTTGCCGATCTTCTTCCCGAACGCAAATACGCGTTGGCGATCTCCTTCCCATGCGCAAGAGCAGACTAGGCGGCGTCTTGCATCGTTTCTTGCCGTCGGAATCCTGTACAAGCTGTTGCCGTGTTCGCGTGGCTATGCCTTGTGTGGAACAGGTTGGAGAGAAGTTTATTTTTGATGTTTGTTTTGACTCCCTCCACTTAGAATTCTGTCCACGCGCTCTGTGCACTTCGTAACACTACAGCCTCTCATTTTCGCGGGACTCTTTCTACGGGCATGAAAAATTCATTGCGGTAAACAACGCAGCGGCTGACGGAAACGCCGTCCCATAGATTTCAAATGAGAGGTCGAATTTAAAGTAAACAAAAAAGCTTGTGAAATTTAAATAAATACCTCATGACTGTGACGTCCCTTTTTTTAGCTGACTTTCTTTTTATTCGAAATACAGAATTACACGAAACATACCTTGTTCTAAACTCTATATTGCGGTGGCTCTCAGGGAGCTCCACCACTTTCCAATTCACACTTCGGCTCCTAATTGCTTCGTTTTTATTTCTTAATTGGTGCATGTTAGCTGGGATACACTCTCTACATCATAAGCCAGCAGCGATAGATGTGCCACACAAGCCAGTCGCACCCTATTGTATTTCGTTGCTGCTAGATTCAAACATTTCTACCAGGCAAGGAAAAGTATGATTTTTTCTTAATATAACACCTTCTCTGGTCTTTTTTGTCAACCAGTTTCAAATTGTATAGAAGACATACTGAATAATTTTTTTACTTTGTTTGTTTTGTTAATTTTAATAAAATTTAGTAAGACGTATAGGGCACTACAGACGTTATATACAATAATATTGAATCAATGCACAATCAGCGAAGTGTGGCTTAAATTACTACAATAGTTGCTTTCTTTTTGTAGCGAGTCAGTTTTATTGGTGATCGAATTTGTCTGCAATAGTAGGAGTATCAGAAATTATATTTCAATAAGCATTTACTCATTATGGTTTTCTTTTCTTTCACAGGCAGCTATCGTTGGTCGTAGCACCCAGAGAGTCCTCTTCATTGGTGTCAGAAACAAGTTCGGCATAATGTGCGGAAGGAAGAAACCTGGAAAGACACCTGCAGCACAAAGGTGCTGCAAAAACAGGGAAGGAAGCTTTACGACCATGAAGAAGGGCATCATTGTTAAGGGTTTCCGCCGTAGCGAGGAAATGCATAGCTTCAAGTACAATCGCCTCATCGCACATGGTGACTCAAGCACCTACAATGTGGTTTTGGAAGACGCTCCATATAGTAATCTGACGGTCCAAAAGATTGAGTGCAGGAATCATATCCTCCGAAACTATAGTGGACAGCTCGAATACATAGCTCAAAAAGAGGTCCGTTCCAGTTCCAGGAGATTTAAAGAACCTTGCTCTGTAAACTTTCGTAGTTTCTTTTTTTTTTTTGGAGGGGGGTTTGGCGTTCACACAGCCATCAAGGCAACAGCAGCAGGAAAGAACCTTTTTTGCGTGCAAGAAGTGAGAACTTGGCAAAGGACATTGGAAATGGGCCAAATCACGTGTTCCGGCAGCATGACTACTGTGCCCCATACTTTTGCAAGGACCTAAGGCCTGGAGAGGTCAACCATGAACCTGAGTTGAAGAAATGCGGCTTGTACGATGAGATTGCAGTTGCAGCGAATCGTCTCGTCAACAATGTCAGCAGTTTAATTTTCGATGTTGACAACAACGCAGCAGAGCACGTAAACTGTCTCGTATCAAAGTTGGTTGGTGGGAAGCGAGTCAACTGTTCATTGGGAGGGTCAAACCAAATGCTCTGTCTTGGCGGTTCTGTCGCTTTTAATTTACCAGAGAAGTTCCACCCAGCTGTCCACAATTCACTGTGCCAAAAGATTCTGAGAAGTACACAAAAGTGTACCAGAGGGCATTTTCTTCGTGGCGAGCTGCCTCAAAGAAGCGCAGGCCTATGCATCAACCCCGTACAAGACGCTCGTTGGACATGACACATTGTGTGCGTCCTGGACCTGATGCAGATTACGGTCCTCAAGTATAGCATTTTGATATGGAACCAGAAAAACTCCTGCGTTGTTGCCAGGAATTTTTAGAGTCGCTTCGTCTGTCAGAAGACGCTAGGTCGGGGCTAGAACGAGCAACATGTGGACAGCCGCATACCCAAGCTGGGAAGTCGAGAAAAAAAAACGACTGACTGCTATGTCTTTTGGAAATATTTGCAAGTTGATGCCAACTACGAGATGTTGAAACACCGTTGTGGGTCTTCTTACACAGAATTAAATTCAGTTGCAACAAAGTATGTCATTGACAATGAGCCTATGGCTTTACGGAAACTTGACGCTGACAGGGTGTTGTTGCTGAACCGTATTAAACTCTTTGTTGATCTAGAGCATTCATACCTTGGACCAAGCCCTGATGGGCTGGATGGTGATAAGAGGTTGGATAAAGTAAAATGCCCGAAGAGTGCCCAGTTCCTTACGATACAGCAAGCAGTTGATCAGAAAAAGATCACGTCTCTTGGTAAACAAGACGAGCAACCCCCTCTTTCAAAAACATAAGTTCTGGTACCAAGTCCAGGGGCAGCTGCACGATTGTAAGGTGCAAGGTTTGCTTCTTTTTTGTATATGCACAATATGATTTTCACGTAGGGACAATTACTCAAGATGAACTGTTCTTGGGAAACTGAGGTGCTTCCTCGCCTCCGGGAATTTTATCATTGCTGTCTGCTTCCTGATTTAGTAAATCTTCGTCACACACGCAGCATGCCCATATGGGACCAGGACAGCATCGTTCAAAAGATTCAGGAACAAGCTAAGAAAGCGTTTCAAGCAAGCAAACTGTGGTGTTGGAAAACTAGCCTTACTGCATCGCTCTCTTATTTTTGCAATGTGTAGAAAAACACGTGCATACGAATGCGTCTTCTTTCGTAGATTAGCTGCGTGGTTCAACGATTCCGTCCAAACAGATCATGTACTTCTATAAAGCATGCCTCATTTTTGAACTGTTAGGAGAATAAAACGTGCCTACATATGTGTGTTCTCTTTGTAGATTAGCTGAGGGTTCAATGATTCCGTTCAAACTAATTTTGTACTTCTAGAAAGCTTGCATCATATTTTTGAACTAGAATGAGAATGACACCATGCCTATATATGTGTGTTCTTTTGTAGATTGGCTGCGTCATTCAATGATTCCGTCCAAACTGATCATGTACGTCTAAAAAGCTTGCCTCATTTTTGAAGTGGTAGGAGAATGACACGTGCCTACATATGTGTGTTCTTTCGTAAGATTAGCTGCGTGGTTCAATGGTTTTGTCCAAACTGATCATGTACTTCCAGAAAGCTCGCCTTATCTTTGAGCTCGTAGGAGAATGACAGGTTACTACATATGTGTGTTCTTTTGTAGATTAGCTGGAGCTTCAATGATTCCGTCCACACTGATTATGCACTTCTGAAAAAGCTTCCATGATACTTTGAACTAGTTGGAGGATGACACGTGCCTATATGAGTGTGTTCTTTCTAGATTAGCTGCGTCGGCCAATGATTCCGTCCATACCAATAATGCACTTCTAGAAAAACGGTCTCACCTTTGAACTGGTACGAGAATGACGCGTGCCTAGGTATGTGAGTTCTCTTCGTAGATTAGCTGCGTGGTTCAATGATTCCGTCCAAATGAGATTAGGCACATCTAGAAAGCCTGCCTCATTTTTAAACTGGTAGAAGAATCACACATGCTTATATATGTGTCGTTCACATCGTAGATTAGCTGCGTGGTTCAATGACTCCGTCCAAAATGATAATGTACTTCTAGAAAGCCTTGCCTAATTTTTGAACTGGTAGGAGAATGACACGTGCCTACATATGTGTGTTCTCTTCGTAGAATAGCTGCGTGATTCAAGGATTCCGTCCAAAGCTGATTATGTACTTCTAGAAACCTTGCCTCATTTGTGAACTGGTAGGAGAATGACACGTTCCTACATATAAGTGTTCTCTTCGTAGAATAGCTGCGTGCTCCAATGATTTCGTGCAAACCGATTACGCACTTCTAAAATACCTGCCGCATTTTCGAACTGGAAGGAGAATTACACGTGCCTATATATGTGTGTTCTCTTCCTACGAAGAGCTGCCTGGTTCAATGATCTCGTCCAAACCGATTAGGCACATCTAGAAAGCCTGCCTCATTTTTGAACTGGTAGGAGAATGCACGTGTCTATATATGTTCGTTCTCTTCGTAGAATAGCTGCGTTGTTCAATGATCCCGTCCAAACTGATTAGGCACTTCTAGAAAGCCTGCCTCATTTTTGAACTGGTAGGAAAATTACACGTGCCTATATATGTGTGTTCTCTTCGTAGAATAGCTGCCTGCTCCAATGATCTCGTGCAAACCGATTACGCACATCCTGAAAGCACCTGCCTGCATTTTCGAACTTGGAAGGAGAATTACACGTGCCTATATACATGTGCGTTCTCTTCCTGCAAGAATAGCTGCGTGGTTCAATGAATCCGTCCAAACCGAATTAGGCACATCTAGAAAGCCTGCCTCATTATTTGAACTGGTAGGGGAATGACACGTGCCTATATATGTGTCGTTCTCTTCGTAGAATAGCTGCCTGGTTCGGTGATCTCCGTCCAAAGCTGATTAGGCACTTCTAGAAACGCATGCCTCATTTGTGAACTGGTAGGAGAATGACACGTGCCTACATATGTGTGTGTTCTCTTCGTAGAATAGCTGCCTGATTCAATGATCTCGTCCAAAGCGATTAAGCACATCTAGAAAAGCCTGCCGCCATTTTTGAACTGGTAGGAGAATTACACGTGCCTATATATGTGTGTTCTCTTCGTAGAAGAGCTGCCTGAGTCAATGATCTCGTCCAAAGCGATTAGGCACCTCTAGAAAACCTGCCTCATTTTTTGAACTGGTAGGAGAATTACACGTGCCTATATATATGTTCGTTCTCTTCGAAGAATAGCTGCGTGGTTCAATGATTCCGTCCAAACGATTAGGCACTTCTAGAAAGCCTGCCTCATTTGTGAACTGGTAGGAAAATTACACGTGCCTACATATGTGTGTTCTCTTCGTAGAATAGCTGCGTGCTCCAATGATTTCGTGCAAACCGATTACGCACTTATAAATACCTGCCTCATTTTCGAACTGGTAGGTGAATTACACGTGCCTATATATGTGTGTTCTCTTCCTACAAGAGCTGCCTGGTTCAATGAATCTCGTCCAAACCGATCAGGCACATCTAGAGAAAGCCTGCGTCATTATTTGAACTGGTAGGGGAATTACACGTGCCTATATATGTGTCGTTCTCTTCGTAGAATAGCTGCCGTTGTTCAAGGATTCCGTCCAAACTGATTTGGTACTTCTAGAAAGCATGCCTCATTTGTGAACTGGTAGGAGAATGACACGTTGCCTACTTATAAGTGTTCTCTTCGTAGAATAGCTGCGTGCTCCAATGATTTCGTGCAAACCGATTACGCACTTCTAGAATACCTGCCGCATTTTCGAACTGGAAGGTGAATTACACGTGCCTATATATGTGCGTTCTCTTCCTACAAGAGCTACCTGGTTCAATGAATCCGTTCAAACCGATCAGGCACTTCTAGAAAGCCTGTGTCATTATTTAACTGGTAGGAGAATGACACGTGTCTATATATGTTCGTTCTCTTCGTAGAATAGCTGCCTGGTTCAAGGATTCCGTCCAAAGCTGATTTTGTACTTCTAGAAACCTTGCCTCATTTGTGAACTGGTAGGAGAATGACACGTTCCTACATATAAGTGTTCTCTTCGTAGAATAGCTGCGTGCTCCAATGATTTCGTTCAAACCGATTACGCACTTCTAGAATACCTGCCGCACTTTTGAACTGGAAGGTGAATTACACGTGCTTATATTTGTGCGTTCTCTTCCTACAAGAGCTACCTGGTTCAATGAATCCGTTCAAACCGATCAGGCACATCTAGAAACCCTGTGTCATTATTTAACTGGTAGGGGAATGACACGTGTCTATATATGTTCGTTCTTTTCGTAGAATAGCTGCGTTGTTCAAGGATTCCGTCCAAACTGATTTTGTACTTCTAGAAACCTTGCCTCATTTGTGAACTGGTAGGAGAATGACACGTTCTACATATAAGTGTTCTCTTCGTAGAATAGCTGCGTGCTCCAATGATTTCGTGCAAACCGATTACGCACTTATAAATACCTGCCGCATTTTCGAACTGGAAGGTGAATTACAGTGCTTTATATGTGTGTTCTCTTCCTACGAGGCTACCTGGTTCAATGAATCCGTTCAAACCGATCAGGCACTTCTAGAAAGCCTGTGTCATTATTTAACTGGTAGGGGAATGACACGTGTCTATATATGTTCGTTCTTTTCGTAGAATAGCTGCGTTGTTCAAGGATTCCGTCCAAACTGATTTTGTACTTCTAGAAACCTTGCCTCATTTGTGAACTGGTAGGAAAATTGACACGTTCCTACTTATAAGTGTTCTCTTCGTAGAATAGCTGCGCTGCTCCAATGATTTCGTGCAATACCGATATACGCACTTCTAAAATACCTGCCGCATTTTCGAACTTGAAGGTGAATTACACGTGCCTATATTTGTGCGTTCTCTTCCTACAAGAGCTACACTGGTTCAATGAACTCGTTCAAACCGATCAGGCACTTCTAGAAAGCCTGTGTCATTATTTAACTGGTAAGGGAAATGACACGTGCCTATATATGTTCGTTCTTTTCGTAGAATAGCATGCAATGGTTCAAGGATTCCGTCCAAACCGATTTTGTACTTCTAGAAACCTTGCCCTCATTTGTGAACTGGTAGGAGAATGACACGTTCCTACATATAAGTGTTCTCTTCGTAGAATAGCTGCGTGCTCCAATGATTTCGTGCCAAACCGATTACGCACTTCTAAAATACCTGCCGCATTTTCGAACTGGAAGGTGAATTACACGTGCTTATATTTGTGCGTTCTCTTCCTACAAGAGCTACCTGGTTCAATGATTCCGTTCAAACCGATCAGGCACTTCTAGAAAGCCTGTGTCATTATTTAACTGGTAGGGGAATGACACGTGTCTATATATGTTCGTTCTTTTCGTAGAATAGCTGCGTTGTTCAAGGATTCCGTCAAAGCTGATTTTGCACTTCTAGAAACCTTGCCTCATTTGTGAACTGGTAGGAGAATGACACGTTCCTACATATGAGTGTTCTCTTCGTAGAATAGCTGCGTGATCCAATGATTTCGTGCAAACCGATTACGCACTTCTAAAATACCTGCCCGCATTTTCGAACTGGAAGGTAAACTACACGTGCTTACATATTGTGCGTTCTCTTCCTACGAAGAGCCACCTGGTTCAATGATCCGTTCAAACCGATCAGGCACTTCTAGAAAGCCTGTGTCATTATTTAACTGGTAGGGGAATGACACGTGTCTATATATGTTCGTTCTTTTCGTAGAATAGCTGCGTTGTTCAAGGGATTCGTCCAAAGCGATTTGGTACTTCTAGAAAGCCTTGCCTCATTTGTGAACTGGTAGGATAATGACACGTTCCTACATATAGTGTGTTCTCTTCGTAGAATAGCTGCCGTGCTCCAACGATTTCGTGCAAACCGATTACGCACTTCTGAAATACCTGCCGCATTTTTCGAACTGGAAGGGTGGAATTACACGTGCTTATATTTGTGCGTTCTCTTCCTACAAGAGCTACCTGGTTTAATGAATCCGTTCAAACCGATCAGGCACTTCTAGAAAGCCTGTGTCATTATTTAACTGGTAGGGGAATGACACGTGTCTATATATGTTCGTTCTTTTCGTAGAATAGCTGCGTGGTTCAAGGATTCCGTCCAAACTGATTTTGTACTTCAGAAACCTTGCCTCATTTGTGAACTGGTAGGAGAATGACACGTTCCATACATATAAGTGTTCTCTTCGTAGAATAGCTGCGTGCTCCAATGATTTCGTGCAAACCGATTACGCACTTCTGAAATACCTGCCGCATTTTCGAACTGGAAGGATGAATTACACGTGCTTATATTATGTGCGTTCTCTTCCTACAAGAGCTACCTGGTTCAATGAATCCCGTTCAAACCGATCAGGCACTTCTAGAAAGCCTGTGTCATTATTTAACTGGTAGGGGAATGACACGTGTCTATATATGTTCGTTCTTTTCGTAGAATAGCTGCGTGGTTCAAGGATTCCGTCCAAACTGATTTTGTACTTCTAGAAACCTTGCCTCATTTTGAACTGGTAGGAGAATTGACACGTTCCTACATATAAGTGTTCTCTTCGTAGAATAGCTGCGTGCTCCAATGATTTCGTGCAAACCGATTACGCACTTCTAAAATACACTGCCGCATTTTCGAACTGGAAGGTGAATTACACGTGCTTATATTTGTGTGTTCTCTTCCTACAAGAGCTACCTGGTTCAATGATTCCGTTCAAACCGATTAGGCACTTCTAGAAAGCCTGTGTCATTATTGAACTGGTAGGAGAATGACACGTGTCTATATATGTTCGTTCTCTTCGTAGAATAGCTGCGTGGTTCAATGATGCCGTCCAAACCTATTAGGCACTTCTATAAAGCCTGCCTCATTTTTGAACTGGTAGGAAAATTACACGTGCCTATATATGTGTGTTCTCTTCGTAGAATAGCTGCCTGATCCAATGATCTCGTCCAAACCGATTAGGCACATCTAGAAAGCATGCCTCATTTTTGAACTTGTAGGAGAATTACACGTGCCTATATACATGTTCGTTCTCTTCGAAGAATAGCTGCGTGGTTCAATGATTCCGTCCAAACTGATTAGGCACTTCTAGAAAGCCTGCCTCATTTTTGAACTGGTAGGAGAATTTCACTTGCCTGTATATGTTCCTTTACTTCGTAGAAGAGCTGCCTGGTTCTATGATTTCGTCGAAACCGATCAGGTACTTCTAGAAAGCCTGTCTCATTTTTGAACTGGTAGGAGAATTACTTGTGCCTATATATATGTGTTATCGTAGTAGAATAGCTGCGTGATTCAATGATTCCGTCCGAACTGATTATGTACTTCCAGAAAGCTTGCCTTATCTTTGAACTGGTAGGAGAATAACACCTGCCAACATATGTGTGTTCTCTTCGTAGAATAGCTGCATGTTTCAATGATTCCGTCCAAACTGACTATGTACTTCCAGAAAGCATTGCCTTATCTTTGAACTGGTAAGAGAATGACACGTGTTTATATACCAAGGTAGCACACAGTTCTGCGCCAAAATTTGGCTTTTGTTTGGGAGTTTAGGGCCTTGAAAAGCCCGATGAAGCCAAAGTAGAGACAAACCTGACCTTCTTTTACAAGAGTCTGGGTAATTTGGCCCTAATTCGCCAAACAAGCGCCAGACTTACGCTTCAGCGCCTGGTAGTTCGGCTGGCATCTGGCATCTTTGGGCCTAAATTGCCAAACAAATCATAGAGTTAGGCTTGCTGCCCGGTAGTTCGCCTGACATTTTTCATTTTGGGCCAAAATCGCCAAACAAAAGGCAAAGTTAGGCTTCACTTTTTAACAGTTCGTCTGTTATCTGGCACCTTCTGGGCAAAATCGCCACCGATGTGACAGAGTTAGGCTTACCGCCTTGTGGTTCGGCTGACATCTGGCATCTTTGGACCCAAGTCACCAAACCAGTGCCAAAGTCAGGCTTCGCTTCCTGATAGTTCGGCTGTCATCTGGAAGCTACGGGCCGAAATCGCCAAACAAGTGCCAGAACTGGGCTTACTGCCTTGCAGTTCGGCTAATGAGGTATTCCATGTACGCGAGTGGTCTCCGACTTAGTTAATTAGAAATCAAGTTTTATTCTGGTCACAAATTTTGATTTAATTATCGGTGCTGCTTGATTTATCCAGGCCTAGGCGGCCCGAATGTATAGCCGCGGCTGGACCAGGCTTTGCAAACGCAGATTTCGCCGGATTGTTGTGTTTCCGCGTAGGTGCACATGCCAACATCGGGACACGCAGTGAGAATGGTTTTTACGTTGCAGAAACTGCTGCCGTCGAGCAAGCACTGCGCGAGACTGATGTGCGCACGTCTCCTCATCAGATATCATTATAAGGCGGTGCATTGCAAAAGCGAGCGTATCTCTGTGCGCGTCTTGCTATTGCGACAGAGCACTGCCAAATCAAGCGATAACATAAAGCGAGAGCGACAGTGGCTCTGCGGTATAGCGCCCGATTCACACTCGGGGGAAATAAAATAGAATCAGGCTTGGACGTAGTTCAACTACTCTACTCAACCTACTGTATTTTAACTGCTTTTCCTAGTAACTTGGTAACTTTCAATTACAACTTTGTTTGGGTAATTAGTAGTTTAACCACGTTTTTCAGTAACTTCTACTCAAATTACTAACTACTTTCCGAATCTAGTGCTAATTTTGCTGATCACAAATGTTTGAACGCGAGAAATAAGTAAGAGGTCGGCAGATGAAGTGGCATTACGAGACAAGGGCCTCCTCATGTTCCGATTCGCACTTATGCCACGGCAGCCGTAGAAACTGCATCACAGGCATCCTTGGGCCAAGGTGGCGACGAGACAGCCAAAACACTAACACCAGAGCACACAAGCGCGGGTAGAGAGTCTTGCCAAGCCTCCGGTCAGGTGTAGACCTAAATCAGGTGATGCACACGCAGGCGCCGCTCCATCCAGCTGCAGCAGTGGAAGACGGGGACACACCGATGGTTTTGTTGTTTTCCTATGTTGTCTGCATTTACTGAGTTCGGACCCAGAGTGGTAGTTTCACGGGAGGTGCCAATGGAATGACCTCGCAGCTGGGCGCCTGTTCCCATGGTCGCCTCGTCGCCAGCTCATACTTCCTTGCAAAGCCGGACTCCCCTGCGCACAAACGCAGATTCTAATAATCCGTTAATGGGAGCACGTTCCGGCTTCCTACGAAAGCACCGCAACTTGTGGGATTTTGCCTAGCTGCCAACAGACACAGGTACCGATAGAGGTAACCAAAGGGTTGTCTCAACAGCGGTGACGATCTCAAAGGAGCCGTCCAAACCAAGTAGCGCGCGGTCCCCATTTCCGCGGCCAATATGGGCGACGTCTGGGGCTACACTACCATGAGTCACCGCGTTTTTTTGTTCGTTTCGGCGATTCGGTCGTGCCTCCATCGGGGCCCACAGCTAGTCACTACCTTGTCTCACTCTCTCCCGAATATAGCAGAAGAGAAGACACACGTACCAGAGTGAGGACAGAGTCCAAGAGCGACTTGTTAACATACTCTTCTGGAAGAACTACAATGTCCCCATCCAAAATGCCCCCGCGCCATGCGCTAAAGGTAAGAAAAAAGGTCCTTACCTGCCATGCGCGGGGTTCCCGAAGCCAAGACCGGGGAATCGTCGGAGAAGATCGCCGAAGCTGCGGTCCCTCTCTGTTTCGCGGTCGCCCCGGACAGAGTCCCCTTTCCCGGCGGGAAAACAGGAGAGGCGAAACCTCCTCGCCTCTCAGCAGTGGTCCGCGTCCGAGCAGAGGAGCAGGTGGGTCCCCGGAGAGGAATGAGAGGAGGGCCCCCAACGAAAGGCAGCCCTCTGTCTCCTGAGTCGGAGCTCCCGGCGAAGGAGAGCCGAGTGTTCCGACCCGCGGCCGTTATCGCAACCATGGGGAAGGCCCAGATCCCCTACAAACTGTACCACCGTCGATTCTGGTCCCCGTAATTCTTGCTTCTTTAAAGCCTTCCACGACATGGGAGCCTCTCTTTGAAAACGTTTTACACGTCAGGCGTGTCGAGCGTCAGTATACCGTAGTCACCGGCGAGGATTGCGGGTCACCTTGAGGTCACGTTGTATTGCACCCAGTGTCACAGGCGGCCACTGTTTCATCTTCTCTTAAACCAAAGTGGCCGCAGGCCAGCGTTACTGGCACTTCAACGAGACGCAGGTAATCCGGATCATCATCGTTGGGGCAGGGCGATGTAATGGTCAGGTGCAGCCGCTCCGGCGTATACTTTCAACATCGTGGTCGTCAATCTCAACTTGCCGAAGAGCCAGCTTACGAGCTTTCTTATAAAAAGCACGACAGCAAAGCAAACCTCACATGTTTTAGTCATGGACACCAAAAAAGATGCCGACACTGGATTACCGGACCCTGCACAGCCTGTTTCTGAAATTCAACGCTGCCTTTCAAGTCCGCGGCGAAACGTCTTTTAGCAACAGTTGAGGACGTCTTCAGAAGAAAAAGTGAAATGCTCGATAAATTTTGAAAGGTCGTTAGCTGCCGAGCGAATAAGCTTCATGCTGGGTTAAAACATAAGCCCGTAAAAACGGCATTTATTTTAGGCTCACTGGGTTTTCATGGATAAAACTGCTCTTGTATTTTAACTACCACGGAAATATTAGTTAAGCAGAAAGTATCTTTAAAGTGACTCGCTACTTTTTTAAACTAGTTATTAGTTTACTCAATTACTATTACAAATGCGTGTTCATATCTGGTACTGGCGTTGATATTACTCAGTAACAACAGTACCTTTTTGATAGCTATGCATTACTCGATAAGTCACGTTGGGGTTGATTTCTTCAAATGTAATTTGAAGCATTTAAGTATCAACGGAACATATGCCTGCGATGCACACCTGCGCGCATACCCTCTCCTACCTCACTCGGTTTGGAGAAAATTGCGGTGGCTTAGCTCGGCTATGCCAAGATACGTACCATGAGCTTGTGCACTGGAAATGAAGGCATAATAAACGGCTCGGTCCCAACGTGGTGGCTACCGCAGCAGGCGAACAACTGGAGCACGCTGGCGTAACGGTCATTACTGCCGCAGCTATGTTCGTCACCCTCTTGAATGTGCAGACCGGCGAGGTGCGCGCGGTGGCGGCGGTACGGCATTGTGGCTCGACCGCGAAAGCTGTGCGCCGTCGTGACGTCACTGGTCTCGTGCTTGCGCAACTGGCTCTTTAATCGCCACGCTAAACTGCCCAACCTTGGCCGGTGTAACACGCTGCAAAACAGCAAAAAAACAATCTGGAAAGTGTCCCTCTGTTTCTCTTCTACCTGTTCTCGCTTGACTTTCTGGTCCGTCTTGCACTTTCGCCGAGGTTCAGACGCAACCCCCCCTCCTCTCCGCCGCGCCCCGTCGGGAGTGTCCCGAGTGCTGGGCAGGACAAATGGTCCCAATTTGATTTCGCGGCATTTTTCCTTGTTTTTTTCTTGCTTTTCACAGGTTTTGTAATTGCGTGTATTTATTTTTGCCCGAGACAGTTAGGACATGGGTTGTTGATCATTTTGAAGTTGTTGCATTATTAATTGGTCTTCACAGGTTCTCTAATAGTAGCATCAGCATGTTTCGAACCGTTTGATAAGTTTATATATTTGCGCTTAATTTCCACCATTCGTTGTCAGCTTCTTTTGGTAGCAACAACGAGTTTGAACCAATCTGCAGAAATGCTACAGCGGATTCTAATAATTTGCACACAGTACGTACAAGGCCAGCTATCATGAATGACCCTCGGAGGCATTATTTGTTACCTTTACGTTCCCACAGTGCCGCTTCAAGATTGTAGACATTTTGTTGCAACATATTTGTTATTCATAAGTTCAAAGCATGTTTATTTCCATTGTTGTACTTGCTGTTACGTAAAGCATAGGTATCTGCACGATATGTACCTTTATTCTCCCGGTGACGAATCGACACGTGACGAATGGACCGTATTCCATTCTATCACTTACGTTAGAAGTAAGCGCTGCCAGATATCAGCGACGTTTTAAACAGAGCGTCAAATGTGTCGAAAATTTACTTTGAACCACCTTGTCCAGTTTGCACTCGGGACAAATTATCTGGAGCCTAAATGTCCGGGACCATATTGTCGGGTGTATTAATTCACCCGAGAGCGATAGCTCTGCGCATTAATTTCCAGCATATAAGTGTTATGGTATAACTCTGTACCTCTGTCCTGGAGGAAAGATAAAACGATAAGGCTCTATGACCCTCTCTAGGCTAAGAAAGAACAAACACTAGTACCTCGTTTGGACGCAGAAGGTTTCCCAAAATAGTGGCAGACATTGGAAAACCATATGTCATAAAGACTTGGGTTTATACGGTAACAGTTTTTAAGTAAAGATGCCTACTCTACTAGATACGACGTAATCGTGACTATTTAATGCGTCAGGTGTATTTGCGCCATAAAAAATCAAGCACGTCGCACCAACGGCCTATGTCGAATTACAAATACTTTTAAACATGCCTACAAAGCGGCTCATTTATCGCTACGCCAATTGCCACGTGAATTAAGCAATCCGAACTGCACTTGTGATTATATTGATGTCTATGCACCATCTAGATTCATATCTTCAGGGCTTCATTAAAACATGACTTCAACAATATTTCTTGTAACCAGTGGCATCACGAGGAATCAGCGGCACCCGGGGCGTGTACATCGCGACCCCACTCTCGCGTGGCCCGCCGCGCTTCCCCCCCCCCTCCGCTCTCGCGCGGCCACCACGCGGCTCCCCCCTCCCCCTCGTGGCCTGGCTGACACCCCCCTGAGCGCTGCAGGGGCGGTCCGCCCCCGCCCCCCACCCCGGCGCTACTGCCCCGCAGCCAACGTGTTTCTCCACAAGTTTGATATCTTGCGAATTTTTACAAAACACTGGTTCCGGGCTTAAATAAGCTCAAATAAATTTAGCAATCGGCTATAGTAAATGATGTATTTACTACTCACACCATCGCTAGATCTATTCGCATAAATTATGACTTTACCCATACCAAAGTGTGGAAATTTGGTGTCCACTGCAGTCGGAGTTGCTTGATGGAAATGTAAATTTAGAAAACGGCCAAGCTTTTAATATTATAACAGCATCATATTTTATAGAAAGAAACCACAAGACGTTGCGTCTAGAAAGAATATAGCTTAATAACAGTATAACGAGTCCAGCTATAATTAGTCGAGATCCACTCCTTCGACACTTCAGCATATATATCTTCATCGTTCTGGAGTGCCTTCAGTGACCAACCTACAGGTAAATAACCTGAGATATATAAACTGCCGAACTTTTAATAACAGAAATGCAGAATAACTAACTCGACGTTATACGTGTGAAAGAAATATATCTAAATTATCTCGTACCCTTCTCCTTGAAATCGTAAAGGATGTTTGGTGACTTCTCAAAAAAACTTTTTTTTTTTTTCAGCGTTTCTCAGCTGGCACCTTAAAAAATACACAAATAGTTTACGTGATCGGTCCCTTTGTTATAGGTACATTCACAAAAAGGTTTTCAAAATTACTAGAAAGTCGAGCACCACAGCATTACTTGGTAAGCCCTTTCCAAGTACGAAAGCGTACGAATACGGGATAATACACTTATTTTTATTCCGCAGCCGACATCTACGCCGCTCATCTACGAAGAAGACTTTCACATGTGTAGGCACGTGTCACTCTCCTACCAGTTCAAAAGTAAGGCAAGGTTTCTAGAAGTACATAGTAAGTTTGGGAGAATCAATGAACCACACAGATAATCACCAAAGAACACCCATATGTAGGCACGTGTCGTTATCCTACCAGTTCCAAAGCTAAGACGAGCTTTCTGGAAGTACATAATCAATTCGGACGGAATCATTGAACCACGCAGCAATAGTAGTACTTACATATATGTAGGCACGTGTTATTGTCCGACCAGTTCAAAGATAAAGGCAAGCTTACAGCGAAGTGCATAATCAATTTGACGGAATCATTGAACCTCAAAGTTATTTGCAGAAAGAACACACATACATGGGCACGTGTCATTCACAAGCTCAAAAAATGATGCACAAGCTTTGTAGAAGTACATAGCTAAGTTTAGAGAATCATTGAACCACTATTAATCTACGAAAGAACTGCCGAGTGACGCGTATCTCCTACCAGTTCAAATATAAGGCAAAATTGTGAGTACATGATCAGTTTGGACGGAATCATTGAACCACAGCTAATCTACGAACAACACATATATGTAGCCACGTGTTGATTCTCCTACTAGTTCAAAGATGAGGAAGAAGCTTTCCTGAAGTGCATAATCAATTTGAACGGAATCAATGAACTACGCAACTAATCTACGATTGAACAAACGTGTGTAGGCGTGTCATTCTCCAACCATTTCGTACTGTGCGACATTCTTCCTCCAAGTGCTCGACTATTGCTTTCTTCAAAACGGTTTGTATATGCGAATGTGCCTATACGATCGCAGAATAACTGCTGACTTCGCGCAGTGCTGCGGGTCGTTACAGCTATAAAGTGATAAGAAGTGTTCGATTTTGACGTTTCAACTGCGTCTCCCAGTTTCACCTCGCGTACTCGGGTGTGTGGGAAAACAGTAATTGACAAATGGGTAATTTCGTCACTGGATGCATAAAATAAGTAACAACTAGCTGACCCAGCAGCACTCATGTAAAGGTGCGAGCTCGGTGGACGCGAACTTATTAGTTGTTACAGCGTGTTGACTTGTACATAAGCAGGATCCCCAATATAGCGCGTGATTCAAAGGCACTGGCTCGTCCACATACCCTCAGCGCACTAATAAGGCTCCCGAGTACAAAAATAAACAAACATGTGTCCAAGACAAACTAAACATATGGTTCGGGCGTTTGCTGAAGCTTTTGAGGTTTTAGCCATTTAGTTTGGTTAGGGACCCCAAAGGATCCGCTCAGGACCGGGAAACATCAGGCCCGTTTGCTCGAAAGCGCTAACCGCGGCTAAAAGTTAGCCGCAGTACCCTAGGAGAGGGATTTATAAATCATGTGACTGGCTCGGTAGGGATGCGGGGAAACGTGGCGGTGCCCGGGTGAGTGAAGAGCGCCGCTCGCTTTGGAACTAATATGTCATTGTAGCTGAAATATCGGGCCCGTTAGTCAGCAACGCATGAGTGCAGAGGCTTTCGCTTTGCGTTTCCTCACGCCTAAATCTCAAAGCATGGGCAATGACCTCGCCGCATTTTTTTACAGATAGTCTTTCCATTCATGGCTGATTCCTAAGCCTAAATGAACGCGATAAGTGTCGGCATGGCGACGTCTTTGGAAAGTGGATTGCCGCCCAGCTCAATCGGCCGGGTATTGATAGCACGCAAAGCAGACAGCGTCCGCTAGACCTTTTTCTAAGTTTCCCAAAGCGCCGGAGTGCATGCTGCGGAGAGTGTAGTTACACGCGCTGCACGTGCCGGCGTCTGCGGTAGTAATTGTTCTGAACCAAACCGTCTAAAACAAATTTTGCCTTGCGCGCGTTCGTGGTACGTCAGAAGCCTTATTAGGATTATTTGCGCTCAGATCTTTTATGAGAGGAGAGGCCAGCGCGCGTGGACAGCAGAGATTACACTTCTAGCGTTCTCCTCGATGGCAGGGATAATTTAGAAAAAGGTCTAGTGGGACGCTATCACCTTTTGTCTCTTATCAAACCGGCCGATTGAGTATCAAGACAATCCCACTCCCAAAAAGACGTTGCCATGCCGACAGTAAATCGCGTTAGATTTAGGCCCCAGGAATGGCCAGAATAGAGATATGCAAAATGCAGTAATAGTGCCCGTAGCAATTTACAAGTGAGGGGATGCCAGAAACGAAGCCTCACCGCCATTCGTGCTGACAGCGCGCTCATCGCAGCTACAGCGACACCAATGCGGTGCAAAGCGACTGGTGCTGAATTTCGCCATGTTTCCCGCATCCCCTACCGAAGCCAATCACTGTCATTTAAAATTTATCTCTACAAACCTACAGCCTTTGGCCATGATGCCTCGCAAACGGGCAAATCTTTCTTTATTTACAACCCGCTCTGTATGATCTCTTCTTGACGTGTCAATCAAACCGAAACATGCCGCTCTCCTCCATGGCGAACTAGTTCACAGAGTGCGACGCGCGCAGTGACTGCTCACAGGGATTTATGGAAGTAGCCTATTCAAATAGTTCTGTGGAATACGCAAAGTGTCGCAGAATCAGCTTTATGCAATTACAATTTAAAGGAAAATAGCATAATGCTATGCTTACAGCACTACAAGCGAATTTAAGACAATATTCCAAATAAAACTTTGGAGCTTGGTGCGGGAAAATAATTTACTAATAAAATACTGTAAGCTGAGTGTGAATTAAAAGTAATAAAAGAAGATCTTGATGGGTTGAAACAATAAATCCACTCTCTACTCCATTGCACCCCAAAATATGGCATGGCGCTTCTAGCTACGATCGCACATTTGTTTCTGTGCTAATAAAAATAGTTGTATTCTCCCTTTTATTCCCAAGTTTCGAAGGCTAATTTGCGACCCTCCTTTAGCGCGATTCGTTCTAAGCTACGATCCACACATTTATTTCTATTAACTAATAAAAATAATTGTATTCACTCCTTTTTATTTAAAGTTTCGAGCTAATTTGCGACCACTCCTTTAGCGCAATTCGTTCATGCGATCCGCACATTTATTTCTGTGCTAATAAAAATGGTTATCCTTCACTCCCTTTTATTCCCAAGTTTCGAAGGCTAATTTGCGACCCTCCTTTAGCGCGATTCGTTCTGCTTTACAGTCACACATTTATTTCCTGTGCTAATAAAAATAGTTGTATTCACTCCCTTTTTATTCCCAAGTTTCGAGAGCTAATTTGCGACCCTCCTTTAGCGCGATTCGTTCTAGCACGATCCGCACATTTTATTTCCTGTGCTAATAAAAATAGTTGTATTCACTCCTTTTTATTCCCAAGTTTCGAAGCTAATTTGCGACCTCCTTTAGCGCGATTCGTTCTAGCGATCACACATTTTATTTCCTGTGCTAATAAAAAATAGTTGTATTCTCCCTTTTATTCCCAAGTTTCGAGCTAATTTGCGACCTCCTTTAGCGCGATTCGTTCTGGCGAATCCGCACATTTATTTCCTGCTAATAAAAATATTTGTATTCACTCCCTTTTATTCAGAAGTTTCGAAGGCTAATTTGCGACCCTCCTTTAGCACGATTCGTTCTAGCTACGATCCACACATTTGTTACTGTGCTAATAAAAATAGTTGTATTCTTGTCCCTTTTATTCACGAATTTCAGCTAATTTACGACCACTCCTTTAGCGCGATTCGTTCTAGCTACAATCCGCACATTTATTTCTGCTAATAAAAATGATTGTATTCACTGCTTTTGTTGGTTCGGCTAATTGCGACCTCGCTTAGCGCGTTCGTTCGCTACGATCGCACATTTATTTCTGTTAACGTAAAATAGTGTATTCACTCCCTTTTATTCCCAAGTTTCGAAAGCTAATTGCGACCCTCACTTGCGGTCGTTCTAGCTACGATCCACACATTTAAATTCCCTGTGCTAATAAAAATAGTTGTATTCACTCCCTTTTTATTCCCAAGTTTCGAAGAGCTAATTGCGACCCTCCTTTAGCGCGATTCGTTCTAGCTACGATCCGCATTTATTTCCTGTGCTAATAAAAATAGTTGTATTCACTCCTTTTATTCCCAAGTTTCGAAGGCTAATTTGCGACCCTCCTTTAGGCGATTCGTTCTGGCTACGATCACACAATTTAGAACTCTGTGCTAATAAAATAGTTGTATTCCTCCCTTTTATTCCCAAGTTTCGAAGGCTAATTTGCGACCTCCTTTAGCGCGATTCGTTCTAGCTACGATCCGCACATTTATTTCCTGTGCTAATAAAAATAGTTGTATTCACTCCCTTTTATTCCCAAGTTTCGAAGATAATTTGCGACCCTCCTTTAGCGCGATTTGATCTGCTTTACGATCCGCACATTTGTTTCCTGTGCTAATAAAAATAGTTGTATTCCTCCTTTTATTCCAAGTTTCGAAGGCTAATTTGCGGCCACTCCTTTAGCACGATTCGTTCTAGCCACGATCCGCACATTTATTTCCTGTGCTAATAAAAATAGTTGTATTCACTCCCTTTTTATTCCCAAGTTTCAGTAATTTGCGACCCTCTTTAGCGCGATTCGTTCTAGCTACGATCCGCACATTTATTTTCTAGTGCTTAATAACAATAGTTGTATTCACCCTCTTTGATTCCTAAGTTTCTAAAGACATTTTAAGGCACCCCTCTAGCGTGATTCGGTCAGTTTCGGTTTCGAATTTTGTAATGAGCTCGTACGTTAGAGATCCCCATCGCTAGCGACAGCAGTTATTCTTTTTTTTTTCCGACATGGTTTTTGTCGTGCGTTGGGTGCGTTTGTGTCGCGGAATGGAAATGCTTTAAGACATGAAAATGTGCTAATTTATTCAAGTTTATCTATCTGTGAAGTTTCCTCTTATGATGATTATGTTCAAGAAGAGCGTGGAAGACCCACGACGCGACAGTCTAACGAGCAACTCAACACAGTTGGTAAGCATGCTTCTTTTGGTCTTTGTTTGCATTGTAGACGCGTGGAACAAGTTGTGAACATTAGAGAGTTTTAGAATAACGTCCGCAACCCCAAAGAAATAGCGTCGTCGCTACTGTGCATGCGCAGACCCAAAACGAGCATTGGGGCTTGGGCTTTGGGGCCCGTTATTTCTCGGAAATAGCGTGGGTACCCTTAACACGCCCCAAAGAAATACCGCTGCAAATGGCGGCGCCCACGACATCTCTCGTTGATCGCGTCTTCGACGCCGCCGCCCGCTCGGGAACTGCGTGAGTCGCACTCGGCGACCGCGACCGCGGTCGGTATAGTCGAAGCGTATTGAAAACGCCACGAATCGCTGGATTCACAGCTCAAAGCTATCAAAGCGCGTGTACTTACGATCGCGGCAGAAATGTAAACATGCCGGGGTAGTGGATCGTCTTGGCTTCGTAAACACCACACATGAACCCCTTTGGGAAGCGCTAACACTGACCCCGTAACGAAGCCAAAAAGCGGCAGCAAAAAATAGAGGAAGCAAAAGAGAGAGCCAAAACAGAAAAGTGAAGGGGTCAGCATTAGCGTTTCCCAAAGGGTGTTGTGTGTGGAGTTTCCTAAGGGTCATGCAACGCATTTCCTATTAAGTATCAATTTTCAGGGCTATGCATACAAGTGCAAGTCAAACATGCAAAATTACCAGTCTGATTTTTATTCTGCTTTTGAACTTGCAGGGACAAACTCGCCCGGGCACTTTTCGTGGAGGAGAGTGAGGTAAGTGACCCTACTCACGAAGGTCACGGAGATGTGCGCCTCCGTGATGCACCATCTGGACCTCATGCCTGGCCAGCAGAAGATCCCATCACAAGAGCCCCGACCACACTTGACTGTGCCAGTCTACACGGGGTACGACGACGTCAAGTCCGTGGCAGACTTCCTGGGCGAGCTGCAGACGTACCACCGTGCCTCCGGTGCCTCGGAAGCCTTCATCGTGGACCGCATCGTGCCGCTTGCACTACAAGCGAGCGCCAGGTGCTGATTGGGGTCGCAGGCCCCCTTCACCAGCCTGGTGGACTTCCAGACAAGGCTACGAGAAGAGTTTCTGCCTGCTGGCTACGCGACGCAGATTTTCCGAGACCTCGAGGCAAGGACGCAGCGCCCGGACAAAAGTCGGGTCCAGTACGTTCGGGTCATGCAAGAGCTCTTCAAGAGAGCGGACCCGAATACACCGGAGTCAGACAGAGTAGCTCGGGTCAGAAGACAGTGCCACCCAAGATACCACATCTACCTCATCAACCGCACCTTTGAGACCCTAGCCCGGGGCGCCCGCCTCATCGAGGAAGCTATTCATGTGTGAGCGGAACTACGTGCCGCCGCCACCAGCGAAGTATGCGCTCGAACCGGCATGCGCATGGCGGGGCCCCGAGGCCTCCACGCAAGTGGACTGTCCGAACAAGACCTTCCTTCCCCACCACGTCAACCAGGAGAGTTGGCGTGGCATGCATGGCGTTCTTCCGTGCGGGATAAGCGGATGTTTGCCTAACTCTCATCGAGAGGTCCCCGGAGGTCACAGCGGGGCCCGTGAGGGTCCCGGGCGGGGTCGCCACGACAGGTGGGAAGTCGTTGGCCGCGCCCTGTCGAAAGCTGGGGCCCAACGGAGATCACCACCCAAGCGAACCATCTTCGTCAGTCTGCTCCTGCAAGTGCTGGGGAAAACTGGCACGCTGCGGTCGAAATCCCGCAGCCATGCAGCATTGACCCCCACCGCAACGAAACAAGCCCTTCCCACAACAGCCGGTCGCAAGCCCGGTGGAGGCCCTCCCATAGTGGTTCTTTACCCGATCACTGGAGGCAGTCCGACAAGCACCTCGGTGCGGGTGGCCTAAGCAGGCAACTGTCGTCGGACTGCTGCTACGAGTGCGAGCAGCCCGGCCATCACCGAAACCAGTGTCCAAGACTTCTGGACACTGCAAACAAGAGGTGGCACGAGACGGCGGCAAAGGGACGGAACCAGAACAACCAGGGAAACTACTACGGCCGGCGACGCTGAAACCAGACAGCCACTCGCCGACGGCCGTTACAGTCCCTGGAGCAGTGAGGCCGCGGCACGGATTCCATCGGTATGTCTAATCCAGCCCGAGCCTAACATCATTGAACTGCGCATGACGATTTCACTGCTTGATGTTCCATTTGTCGCACTTTTGGATTCTGGGGCCGCTATCTCGCTTATAGAGGATTTCGTTTTCGAACTCTGCAAAGCGAAAAAGATAAGCCTCCGGGAATGCGAAACGCGTTTGCAGCTAGCTTCTGGTACAGCGATAACAGCTGGAGGAGCCGTAAGGCTGCAGACTCTGTTTAATGAAAAGAAGCGGCGTCAGCGATTTCTTTGTCTGCCAGGACTCGTGGTACCCGTGATCTTGGGCCGAGATTTCATTACAGGCGAAAGCATGACACTCGACGTTTCTGGTGGCGGATACCGGCTGGGACAACAAACAGAGCTGACTCCGTTTACCAGACGGGAGGACTGCATCCGTAACCCGCCCACTGCAGCCCACTTCACCTTGGTGCCGGACGTCTTACCTGCCGGCGTTTGAGAATCGTTGAGAAAGTGCCCCGCAAGCAGCCAGCAGAAGCAGGAGCTGCAAGCCGTCCTGCAGTCTTTCTCACCGATGTTTATGGAAACGCCTGGAAAGACTGACATCCTGCTGCACCGCATTGAAACCGGTGACGCGCCGCCTCGGAGGTGCAACCCTCGACCGATCAGCGTCCACAAAAGGGCACTCCTAGATGCGGCGCTCGAGGAGATGATCAACACCGGTTGAGTACGTGAGTCGAAGAGCCCTTGGGCGTTCCCTGTTGTTCTCGCTCCGAAAATAAGACGGAACAGCCAGACTCTGTGTGGATTACAGGCGGCTTAACGATGTGTCCGTACAAGACAGCTACCCTTTCTCCCAGCTTTTCCTTGTTGATGTATGCGCTCGGTAACGCTACCGTGTTTAATAACAGCAATAATGAATCATCTTTATTTCCATTTAAACAAATGGTGGAGCGAAAGGGGAAAAGTCTTCAACAAGAAGCATGACTGGCCCTCATCCCCATCGGCAGCCACTGAGCAAACAGTTTTCGTGCAATGAAAAAAAATCATGTACAGAAAATTCGACATTATCAAATGGGATAACAGAAACGAGACACAGAGCGCTCAAATATGTAAAAATATGTTACGCAACTACTTTAGGAGATATCGTTTCTAGATTAATAATTATTTCTTCAGAGTTGTTTAGAAGCTTTAGAATTAAAGCTTCTAAATTGCTGGATTGCAGTCACGGGTTTCTTCAGATCGCAGATTCACCCATCAGACGTTCCAAAACCTGCTTTCATCTGCCGCAGAGAGTCGCAGTGGTGAAACTGCTGCTCCAAACTTCGCCAGAACGAATAACCTGCTACATGCTGCTTCAAAGGATGTATTTGTGCACAATTTGCGCCATGTCTTTGCCGAAAGAGAGCTGTTCTCGCAAAGGAAGCTGAAAGTGTATCTAGCACGTGTCATTGTTGGTGATGCAACTAAAAAGAAAGTACGATTTTTTAAATTTAGTTTTATGCCTAAGCACTATGGGCGAAGGGTAGGCTGTGCGAATAATCTAATTTTTTAATTAGTAGTTATAAATCATATGTTATTTGATATTGGCTTCTAAATGAACTGCGATATTCATTCTTTTCCAAGTGTCGATTGCGGCGGGTTAATACACTTGAGTGCGCTTCTCTTCAAGTGACAGTGCACTGCGGAGGAGCGATACTCGTGGAGCGGACACAGCGATCACGCGACTTGCTTCGCCGCAGCGGAACCTTGAAATTACCTTTTTACTTTTGCCAAGCAACTTTTACATTAACTGTTCAATGTTCACTGAACGCTGAACAGGCATCCGTTTTCGTGTTCGGTTTATTAACTTCTAGACGAAAAATGATTGAAATATCGGGATTTTCTTCCTCTCCAACTCGCCGCAAAACAAGCCGCGGCGTAATTTTGACGGTCGTGACGTACTATGACACCGGGCAGTAGGAGAATGGGAACGTTAGCGGGGTATGCCGGTAGGTTTTACCACAGGGTTTTACTGCGCTGATGGCACCGATGCTACCAAACTATTTGTTGAATTGGCTGTTTCTCATCACCGCGATAGTCACTGACACATCGCATCTTAGCGAATTTCAATTATATAGGTTGCGCTACAGCTACAGCATGGGACTGGTCCCATACGCCGGTACAAAGCGCAGCAGGTCATCGGCACGGCAGCGCTTCTCCGCCTACCGTCTGCAGTTTCCGCGGGTATCTATAAAAAGAAGGGGACGCGCTGTCACTCACTGGCGTAGCGGAAAATGCACTGAGTCTTCTATAGGCTCAAGCTTTATTAACTTTTATTTTGTCAGGACAGGCTTGCAGGGCAAAGTGGACGAAAACAAGAGAAAAGAAAAAGATGCCGTACGCCGTCTGGGAGGATCGTGACTTAAAAACACGACTTTACTGATAGCACAAATCTCGCCACACGCCTTTTCTTCGATTGCAAATGGCAACCTAATCTTAGCAGAGATATAGCAATGTCGAAACATGATTTCGTGATCACATAGACGTTGCGATCGTTCAAGGAATGCTAAAACTAATCACTTTTCTCGGGTGATGAAAACGCACCCCAATTCGCATCCTTCATACACGCCTTTAAATACAGCACGCAGGAGTCATACATTGAGCTTGAGCACACGCGTGGAATACGCGAAATAAGAAATCCCCGTTGATGTTCGAGAAGACAAATGCTAAGAAAGCACCGCTGTAGTCGAAGTAAACAAAGACGACGGCAAGAGCGTTTCTGATGTCCTGAGGGTACCGCCAAAACATCACCGCACGAGTACATAGATCTTCCTTTCTATGACATGTGCTGGGTTATCATCGCGACACGCGACGAGAATTCAGTCAAGGATAGCGCTCGACGCGGAACGATGAGCTCCCACCACGTCGACCATCACCGCCAACACCACGTTTTCAGCATACAGGCAGCCGTATGTGCAGGCGCAGTCTGATTTTTCTCTTGCTTTCGTTTACCACACGATAGATGGCGCATTAACTCCGAGAAATATCAAACTCGGCAATTTCCGTCACATTGCTAATCATTCAACAAAATGTGGATCGAGAATATTTTTTAAATTAAACTTCTAACAAACACTCGCCACGCGATTTATTGTTTTCGATCTCGGTGCTGGTGAGTATGCTCTGATTCAATAGGCGATGTAAATTTGACTGGCGTGCATCTGGCAACCACTGATGCATCGAAGTGAAAAGGCAGAGAGCTTTTGAAGGAAAGAAGGTATAAAGAGTCTGCTTTTCTTTTAAACGTTATGTAGCGAAGATTGTTTTTTCGCTCTCTTTTTGTGTTTGGTTTCTTTTCGACACACTTTTACGACGTGCGGTGGAAGAAATTCGCCTTCAAAATCGTTTCAATGTCCCTTTAAGCGAAAAGCACACCTTCAAACTAGTAAGGTGCACGCGTGCGCACATGGTGTTGAAAAAATTTAATTGACTTGTTTTTATGCAAAAGGTATTCGTTGGGCAGTGGCGCCTATAAGTTTGCATTGATTAGCGGCATGCTGACGCAGACCGTCCCGAGTTAGATTATTATCACCTTCATTTTAACCGGACTTGCAATGTTTGGCTTGTGCCGAATCAAGGTTATGTTTTCAGACTTGTCCAATTATTTTCTCTTCAAATGAATTGGGCAAAGAAGCATCTGTGAAACCAGAACTTTTCAGTCTAGAAATTCTCCAGTTTGCTTTTGAACCTGATTTATTGACATCCGGTTTGCACAACCTGGAGATTGTCACGGCAGAAATTTCTCGGTTCGTTCATTAACAGGTGTTGTCTACGTCCGTTTTGTATAACTGGAGATTGTCTTCCCGAATTTTCTCCAATTTGACTTTAAGCCGGACTAGAAAAATTCCGGTTTGTACAAACCTGAGATTGTCTATATTCTCCGGCTTGACATTAAGCCGGAGTCAAGATCCGTTTGTGTAAACCATGCAGACATTGTCTATCCGGATTTTCTCCGCTTTGACTTCTAAGCCGGGTCAAACGAAAATCCCAGTTTTCGTGCACACCGGAGTCGTCTTACCGGATTGTCTCCGGATTGATTTTAAACAGTAGTTGGTTTTCCGGACTGATTGCAAAATCGTTATTTTTGGCAAGGTTAGAGTTGCGCACGCACGTTGGGGCTCAACAATAGGACCCTGAACGTTTAATGGGGCGAACTTGTGCCCCAAAATAAAAAGGAATCAGAAGAGCAGAACATCGGGAGCATCGAAGTCGGCGTAAGAGCAGAGCCGAACGCGGGGGCGAGACAGACTCAACAAGGACGCGACGGCCTCTTATCTACCAGAGTGCGTCACTATCTTGGAAGATCCATCGAAAAAGGCTGGAGCGTCCCGCGCCTCGGGTCGAGAATGAACATATACTTTTTTGGACAACAAAAGCAGGAATAAAGAATAAGAAGTTATGTCCAGGGCAAGAATAAACGAGAATCTTTGTGAAGTCCGTGACCAAGCTGTTTCTCTCTCAGCCCTGCGGCAACAGCAATATGTACACTTGTAACACGCGTACGTCCAACACTACCTTGCTGTTGGTAGAAGCCAGCACTGCGTACTGGATGTGTCAGCCAAAGTCTGGAAGGCTACTTTGGCTAACGACCTCGTAGACACGGCTATCACAAGAAGAAAATAAAACCTCTTTTCGCAATTATTCTTTCTACAACTTCGTAAAGACAAAATTATGCACGGAACTAGAAAAAGCTCACTTAACAATTATTATTTTTTACCTACATAATTTCTTAGCGACATCATTTAGTCACGAATTTACAAAAAAGGCTACAACGAGGAAGCAGTTTGTGTTTGTAAATCGCCACTTTTTTCTCAATGTCGATAATCATATTTAGCATTTGCAAGTCGCCGAATCGTGGTGAGATTTCCTTCTAGGCTCAAAAGAATATCATTCATCATTCCAACTTTGTTGTAGTTCTTTCGATGAATAGTTTTGCGAACGGCCCGCTTCGACAAGTTTTGCATGTCTGCGAAATCGCCTAGGCGAATTGCACATTCGACGAATTCATCGTCTACCAGTTGTTCGTCGACGAATGGGCTTTCAACGAATTTTCCTAGGCTCGGCTTTTGAGTACAGCATGCAACTAGCGAGATAGGGTATAGTTATAGCTGATTCACACGATGCATATTTCAAACGCACAATGGCCTTGCGAAATAAAGGCTTCGCTCAAATGGAAAACTCGCACGTACAGTTCGACGCGCAATACCTTTGATGTATTGACTCGCGAGAGTTACCCCCAACACGGCTGAGTCTGGAGGCGGTCCAGACCCAACGCCCAAAGTTTGCTCCTTTACCTGCTACTATTTTGCACACATATTACGCCACATATCGAGATGAAAGCGCATCACGAAAGTGGCGCACGTTTTCCGCTCGACAGAAATTTCCGCATTAGCTCGTTGTCTTCAGTGGTACTTTGAGCGTTTCACAGAGATGCGGAACGTTCAACAAGTAAAAACATACGACGGTATCATTCGTACCTTCATTACTTCTATAACAAAGAGCCGCCTCATATCCTTTTTTCTGTCTTTCATGGTACTAATTTCTTACTGCGAATTACGGCTGTTACAGCGCCAAGTCCGTCTGCATTTTCGAATTTGGAACTCAGGCTCTGATCAGGGACGGACACATTTAGATCAAGAAATATAATTATCACTGCAGCAAAGTGAATCTATAATACTGTTCGTAAATACAATTTGAAACATTCCATTTGAATACATACTGTGCACAGCGAATGCAATAGCGAGTCAGCGTGAAAAACGACGCCACACAACGCTACCATGACATATCAGCGATTCTTGAAAGCCACCGAGTACGAAAAAAAAAACAGTTAATAATTCACATAAACAAAGCAAATTTATCTAAAACCCGAACACTCTTTCGGTTCAGTCCACCTAAAGTTATCAATATACTTGACCATGCTATTTGTCGGAACAGGTAAAAGACATTGATAAAAATGATTAGACTGAATAAGTGAATCTAATGCATGTATTTTACCAACCGACGGTCGCGCGCCTCCAATGCGATTTCCAAATGTACTGCGCACCTTGGACACAATTTGGGGAGCAACACATATTTACGTCGCCAGACCGAGGTCTTTATTTAAGGTGTAGTGCTGACCAAAATAAAATGCTAACCTGACTCTCAATCGCTCGCCGCAAAGTACGATTTCGGAAAAGGCGGTACTGTAGGTCACTTCGAGATAAAAACCCAAGCTGATACAAACGAGCGTCTTAAAAAGGGGACCGACATTTTTAGTTTACTTTGTTGCAATATCATACTACAGTTATAATACTCCCAAGCTGCGAAGCATATGCCCAGACGAGTAATATTTAAAACCACCCACACAGAGATCGGGCGCAATCAGGCGGTAAATAGCAGACTTCGAATAGCATCCTGATACACACGCGACTTTACTTGATTGGTGACATCTTACTGCTTGATTTTATATCTGCTATGGCTAGAAATATGGCTCCACCTTACACACAGGCAGCTATCCAGGCATCCCTCCTCCGAGTAGGTGCCTCGATGCGCCCATGTTTCAGTGTGAATACATCCTTTGTAGCAGCTTGTGCCGACGGCGCGTGCTAATTCTAACATATAAGTAAACGGTGCGAACCAAAATGGCGCCAAAACACTAGCAAGAGCTAGGTGCTCACGCCGAAGAATGCAACTGCGGGTGGCAGCGCGTGCACTCCACGAAAAATTGTGGGCACCGAAATGGCCGACATGTCATCGCTATAACAACGCACGTAAGTGTGTGTGCATGAAGGCATTCTACCTCCGAAGAGATACGAGCGCCTCCTACTGCATCACTCGGCGCAGAGGCCGGACTCGGACACCGCGCGTATTAACACTGACGTCCGATGCACAGTGCCAACGGAGCTGACTTACCAGAGCCATACCAAGTGCGTGCGATAGAGGGAGAAATTTCCTCCGCCCGACAACAGCGTCACACGACAGGTTTGGGGGATTTATTTCACGCCGCGGATAACGCGGGCCTTTTCACACTTCGAAACTGGCGCTATCTAGAAGTCGCACGTTCGACCACATAACCAGCTGCGCGCTATCTGGTGTCTGGAAAGGACGAATAAATAGAGGCACCACGCCTTCCTAGTGCATCTTGAAGTTCGATCAACATATCTAAAGCCGAACTCCAAGAGTATTTCGTACCCTAATCCATTTGCACGCGAAACAGAGTTCTCGCGATGCTTTTTCTTTTTGCATTACTTTTGTCCTCCTTCAAATTGAGCTATTCAGCCAAGTTAAAATCACATATAAAAAACAGTGCAAACCCCAAATATCTCGGCACACGCTTTCAAGTTATGTGAAATGGCGTGGAAATGCGGGATTACAGCCCGTCGGTTCTTAACACTCTGCTTTTCTTGCGTATCTTTGATCTGCAGAGCAAGTTGCCGTTTCATGAAGGCCTCTTATACGGAAGCTCTTTTCGAGTGGTCACCGTCAACGACTCGGTATGGTGGTTAGCGAGTCTGACGGACCCATCGGGACGCCTCGCTCGATGGAGCATTCAACTGCAACAGTACGACGCTACCGTGGTCTACAAGTCAGGCCGAAAACACAGCGACGCCGACTGCCTGTCCAGAGCCCCCGTCAAGCCAGCTACCGGCTGTGCCACAAACGACGACGACGACCTCGATCGCTTTCTTGGCGCAGTGAGCGTTAACGGCATGGCAGCGCTCCAGCGTGGCGATCCAGAGCTGCGTGCACTAATCGACCTCTTGAAGAGACAAGCGGGTATGATTCCCCGAACCTTCTCACGTGCCCCGCCAAGATTGGCCGTCCGGAGAGGTAATTCCAACAAAGATAGCTTTAGGGACAGCGCCTTGACGTGGCTCCTGGTAATTCCCACTAGTCCTCGAGAAGAGATCTTCCAAGCCCGCCACGATGACCCGGACATCGGGTCACCTTGGCTACAGCAGGACACTCGAAAGGATCCGAGAAAAGTACTACTGGTCCAAACTCCCGAACACAGTCCACTTCTACATACGATCGTTTAGCGAGTTCCAGTGACGGAAGAAACCGCCAAAGAAGCCAGCAGGACTCATGTAGCCCATCGCGCATCCGACTTCAACGTTCTAGCAGACTGGAATATATCTACGTGGACCTTTCCTGCCGTCGACGAAGGGAAAACCGTTGGATAATCGTGGCAACTGATTATCTCACCGGTACGCCGAGACAAAACCACACCCATAGGGAACAGCTGTGGAAGTTGCCAAGTTTTTCGTTGAGTCTATCGTCCTCCGACACGGCGCTCCTCAAGTTCTGATTAGGGACCAAGGCTTCCTCGTTCATGGCAGCTGCTAACTCAGGAGATCCTCCTGCTCAGCCACACCAGCCATCGTCAAACAACAGCATACCACCCCCAGACCAACGGGTTGACGGAGCGAATAAACAAGACCATCGCCGACATGCTCTCGATGTACATGGACGTAGAACAGAGGACGTGGGATGAAATGCTACCCAACGTCACGTTTGCGTAGAACACGGCGGTTCAAGAAATCACGGGAATTACACCTTTAAGCTGATGCACGGCAGAAAGGATACGACTATGCTGGATGTCATGCTCTCCCACCACCCGACGGACGACACCACCGACGCCGCCCAGTTGGTCACCCAACGGGCAGAAGAGGTGCGCCAGCAAGCCTGCCTCCGCATACAGGACCAACAACGTGTCGACGCTGGCCGGTAGAACCTTCGTCGCAGCGACGTAGAGTTCCAGCCCGGAGACATGGTGTGGGTGTGGAAGCCCATTCGCCGCCATGGCCTCAGCGAGAAACTGTTAAAACGCTGCTTTGGACCATATAGAATCATTCGCCGCCTTGGGGACTTGGACTGTGAGGTGCTCCCCACAAAACCAGACCATCAGGCCGCCACCAGCCACGACCCGAAGTCGTCCACGTAGTTCGACTCAAGCCGTTCTATGCGCGTCTTGATTCTGACACGGCACTTATATTTCGTCTCACCGTCTCAGCCATTCTTGTTTTCTTTCGCATTCCGTCGGAACGATGCGCATTTAAAAGGGGGATAATGCCGCGCACAGGGCCGAACAAGCAGAGCTCGGTCACAGAATGCTGGAAGTTTCGCGTTTGTTCTTGCTCGGGGTGATACCTTTATCAATTCATCCTGGTTTCTTTTTCTTGAAAGTGCCTGTTCATTCTCGCCCCAAGCGCGCGACGCTCGAACCTTCTTTGTCGAATTTTCGAGATAGTCGCATACACTAGATAAGGAGCTGTGCGGGACCTTGTCAATTCAGTCTCGCTCTCACTTGCTGTCAAGCCGCCAAATCGGCGCCCGCTTTACTGCTGCGTCGACGCTCGTTCTCTATTTTGTTTGACACAAGTACGCCGGTTAACCCATTATCTTCAGTTCACTGTTCATCATCTCATCACCTTCATTTTTGTCAATAATACTGATGTCAAATTATTCCGAAAATTACAGCAAATGAAGTGTAGAAGCCTCCGCAAGTTTCAGGTATGTTTTACACTGGAATATCTTATCTTTAGTAACTTGGAGTTTTAAGGTTCAGACACTAAGTCCTAATCGCACGGTGCGATGTTTCTTCGGAGTTCTCAGCTGCAGTGTAGAGCCCGCCGTCTTAACCAAGCATTGTTTGCCGCACTAGCGACGTTGCAATTGTGAAATCTCAAGCAAAATCGCACCATGTGAACCAAGCTTAAGTTGCGTTGTCAAATAATTTATTGTCGTGTCAAAATATTCCATCTAAAGCAATCTCATAGAACATATGAAAAAGACGTCTTGCGACCAAACGGTAGACTGTTTGTTGTCCTGTGCAGTTCGAAAACACAGATGCCCATATTTGAGAGGAACATCAAAATAAAGCAGTTGCCGATCGTTAAGATTTTATTACACTGTCTTAAGTAATATTTTCATGTTTCTTTGACGACCACAGCCTCCCGCTTTAATGAATCCAGTAGTGAGCCAGCCAAACAGTGAACTCAACTTCCTGTAGTCCGGAGTGCTTGCCGTGTCCTGCGTGTTGAATAGCCGTACATTTTGGTTCAGGTCGTATCTTCGTCTGCGAGAAAATGTCGAAGAATGCAGAGGAAGGTGTCAGCATGGCTTCAGCACGTCTTTGGGATCGAAGCATTCAAAACTCAACATACATGACGCTGCCGTTTCTTTCAAAAGGCTCACTGTCTTGACCGAAGATCACGTACGTTTTTCCCACTGTCAAGTCGGCCATGTGACACAGCTTTCTCGCCCTGAAAATCCTGTGGTTGCTTACGAGAGCCGTTTTATTTTCCGCACCTTTGGGGAAATATGCGGCAAAACAAATTAGCATTTCATGGGCGTAGGGACAGTCAGAGCAATGCGCGAGAGAGCACTGCAAAGTAAATGGCTTCCTTTCGAAGGCAACTGCGTCTGTGATTGTGAAATTCATAGAACGCTTTGAAATTTGGTTATGAATATTTATTTATTTTTGTTTTCCAGAGAAAATAAAGAGAGAGCCGTTAGTGGTGAATAACTCGAGTACTTGCCGTCTTTTGATATCCATTAACACTTTTTTCAAAATGCGATTGCAGATTGCCTTGAACATAGCACAAGTTTTTGTAATAGTCGTGTGGATAGATACCAATTTAATGTATCCTAAGGTGGTCTGCAGGTGCTTCAGCGCTTCTGACGAAAATCAGTATTTTCCTATGTATGTGTATATTTCTCCAACGAGGAAGCTAGCCTCAACACGCGTCAACAGACGCCCCATTGTAGCTGACAAACTTTCGGCTGTATAAACATATACAAAACAATTAATACTTATGACCGGTTACTATAAAACAAACCATAACATTTTTAATATACAAGTGTATTTTGTAAACCTCCGTTTAATACAATAAATTTGCAGGGTGTACTTTTAGGATCTACAGGTGTGTATTAAAAAGCTATGAAATTTGCATTAATGAAATCTGTGCAAGAAAATAAAAGAACTAATGGGACAAAATATAAGGGGCTATATTTTCAATCCCAACAACTATAATAATGGACTAAAATTATTGATTAGCTGTTTAAATACTGCAAATATAGACATGTTTCTTCAAAAAACATGCGGGGCGTCATAAGAAACCACGCAATCAGTCAAATTTATATAGATTTCGAAAGCATGGGAAGCGCGATAAAGTTAACACTCGTGCCACCGGCACAAAGCTGGCAGTACAAAAACACGACCATGCAGTTTGTAGATTTTTTCGTTTTCTATCATGTACATTTTGGACCGCCAAGCCTTGGGCACGTTGCACGAGTGATGACTTGAGGAAGCTGCCACACTTCCCAAACCTTGAGCCTTTCTAAAATTTACTTATTCAATGTTTTTCATGACGCTGTCAAGTTTATGATTGGATTTATATGTATATGATGTTCGCTGACTAAAAAGCTTATTCCCAACTTTTAGTTAATGAATCCACCTACTGGGTTCAATATACCCCTATAGCATGTCCTACTGATTTTACAAACTGCCCTTGTAAGACGACATCAGTGTAGGTTTTCTAGCTTTCCCCAAAGCATCTGCGAAAACCTCAACAGATCGTGTAGAGGTATGGACTCAAAATTATGTATTTAGCATTTCGCATCAGTACCTTCCTTGACGACGACGTCGACTTTGAAGCGAATGTAGCGGTAGCCGTTCTCCACTTCGTTGGAAGATACTTGACCCATCCAAGCTGAAACGCAAAAAATAAGGTTAATTTATGAAGCATGCTTATCAGGCACCGCTGTTAATACTCGTAATAAAATTACGAACAGTTTCATGTGGGCAGTGAATGTAATCTAGGATATGATAGAAAATACTAGGATATCAAAAATAATGCTATGCTATCAGAAAAGAAAATCTTACCAAAGTCGTGGTCGTAGCAAGCCATTATGGCCAAATTATCTCTTTGCTTCAATGTGTCTCTGGGTTTTATAATCTTGTGGAAAGGCTCCTTGGTTGGGCATTCGGCTGCAGTGAAACCAAAGACCATGCAACATGTATTTGAAAATTCACGACGCGCTTTTGACTTTCCAGAATTACGCATTGTTCACTACGACAACAGGACAATAAGGTTTCAGAAGTTGTATGACGAAGCATAACAATAAATAAATTTAGACGTGTCTTTGATGAATTCGTATACAGGGGGGGGGGGGGATGATGGTTTGAGGTAAAGTGCCCAGCGTTACTCTTAGCGTCAACACTGGAAAGAGAGCCTGTTGTATGTGTACTTGTTTTCAAATTGAGGATGGTTTTTTTGTTTTTGTTTTTTTGGGGGGTTGGGATATTTTTACCTAGATTTGGTGTTCTTTTTGGGGTAAAGTGGTTAAAATATAACTTATAACCATGTACACAAAAACACGGCATATATGTGAAAAAATAAACCCCCCAAAATGCCCATAAATTCCACAAAAAAATATAAACACCGAACGCACGAAGCCCTAGTTAAGAAGGACGGAGTGGTATTTAATTCGAACCACCATTCGCCCACCCTTATGCCAATCATTTTATCACGTAGAGGTATTTTTTATCTGAAGTCTGTGGACAAGTGTCGTATCGGTTAAATTAGAAGTGACAAGTTACAAGAGGCACTAGGAATCTGTAACGAGCAAACCCGTTTCCACGGTTCACAAAATATTCTTCTCTTCCGACGTGTTTGCACGGGTTAAAGTGACCGTCGAAAATGCTTCGTTATATCTAGGGCTTAGTGTTTTCGGATAAATCTGAAAAATTCCGAAGCGCACCCGCCGATAAAAATTTGGTAAATTCGCATTTATCCTATTACTTCACAGCGCGGCTAGGACAAGGACACACAGAGGAGAAAACACAGGACAAGCGCTGATCTGCTCTGTCTATCCTTGTCCAAGTCGCGCGGTAAGTAATATGAACTCTTACCAACTCGCCCAATTGTCCATTTCGCATTTATCCGATAATCTCCGAATTGTAATTGGTTCTAGAAAATTGCCACCAGTTACCTTTCCAATATTAGAACACCGTCAAAGGGGTCTTACCGCTTACCTCCTCAAAGTTTATTCAGGACCACAGGTAATTCTACTTTCGTGTCCAGACAAAACCCACTAGTTTGGTTTCCAGTTGAGCCCTACTACTAGTGCTTTAGAGAAAGGAGATGTGTTTTCGTAACCGTGAAAGCAATGGAATCATGCATCAAAGAGACTGCATAAAATGGATATTACGGAGAGTTAAAACTTCTCTATTACATCCTGTACCAATCCAGCTCGCGCGGCCACGGGATGGGTTCATGGGATAGGATAGGATCAATACGAGCTTCCCAGAGACTACCTCAGAGGAGTTTATTCATTATAACTTGGCATGGTCGTTTATCGAAGCAAACACTCGCGTGCAACTTTTGTCGTGGGACAAATTAGTTTTGCCAGTGGCAATGGTACCACCGCCAAATCCTACAGAAGTATTGAATGATCTAAGCGCGTTTAATTTATTTTTTTTTCATGTAGGATACGTTTACAGCCAGGCATTTTTTTATTTTAAATAGAAGAACATTGTGAAGTGAACTTTCAGAATTTTTGCGAATAAAAAAGCAAATTATCATAAACTGTTATCAACTTTGAACTCTCGGCAAAAAAATAAACTCCTGAAAAAACCCTTCGAATTTGACGAAAAATGTACTCCGAGAACACAGATCCTAGTGATAAGTTATTACTAGGGTTCCGTGATCTTAGATAAATCCGATCAACTTAGAAAAATTATCTTCTTTAAAATTTCGGGCGATTCGGATTCATCAGATAAACTCCAAATTTTGATGTCCCCCCCCCCATACAGATAAACTAAATAAAGAGGGTAGTTTACAATTAAGTTTGATCAATGCAGATGGTCAATGGTCCCTGGAAGATGCCACCACAGTTTTTCTTTTTAATCTCAGATCACTGACAAAATGGTTCTTGCCGTTTATCTCGTCAAGCTTCAGGACGACATGTCCTTGTACTTTCGGGTCAAGACAAAAGCCTTAGTTTTGGTTTCCAGTTTGGGCCATACTATTTTGTTTAAGAGGAAGGAAAGGTTGTGTTTTTGTAACAGTTAAAGTTATCGACCATAGAGATTGCATAAAATTGGAAGAGGGGCAGTTGAAACTCCCCTATCACATCCTTCATCACTCCACCTCGCGTGGCTGCCGACTAGCATGGAATAGGATGGGATGAATACGTGCGTCCCAGCAACTACCTCCAGGAGTTTATTTTTAAGGTATCGAGGTTGATTGAAGCCACAGATGTAAGCAGCTTTTGCTGTGGGACAAATTAGTATTGCCAATGGCAATGACGCCAACACGAAGTCCAGCTGAAGAAATATTGATATAAACGCGTTTTATTTTTCTGTACCTAGCACACGTTTACACCCGGATAATATTATTTACTTTTGATAGGAAACACTGCGAAATTAAGCTACGAATTTCGGACAATTTGTAATCAAACAAAAATAAACTCTTGTAAACTCCGAATTTTCGGAAGAAAATAAACTCGAAAAACTCTTTCCGAATTTTACGGAAAATAAACTCCGAAAACACGGAATCCAAGTTATAACGTAGGATATAAAGTGGAATTATTTTTAATATGCTTCGTTGCAGATCAAGTCTGACCGCAGACAATGCTACCAACCGATGCTGTCAGTCATATAGAATCAAGCTTTTCAGCGTGACGGCGCTCGCAGACTTTGTGCGCTTTCTTTCCCCGCTAAACAAATCACGCACATAAAAAAACTATACGTGATTGTTTTAGCTTGCAATGGTGGACCCATGAAGACAAGCACCATCATGACGCTGCAGTTTTCGCGCTCTTCAATTCGCTCCATCCGATCGTTGGGTCGACTGCTGTCGAACGCAATGTGAAACGTTGCAGGGGTTGTGGTGACGTCAGAACGACGCCGAGCTCTGATTGGTTCTGATTAAAGGATAGTGGGTAGACCTCCATGCAAGCTGCTTTGAGGTCTACCCACTATCCTTCAATCAGAGCCAATCAGAGCTCGGCGTCTGTCTGACGTCAACGCAACTCTTTGCAAAAGAAGCGGATGACTTGCTCCCCGCATAAGGCGGCGGGAACTTTCCTATCTTTGAGAGGTACACTTTCCTTAAGCATTATGTGTCTCGGTGTTTTCACATACCTTCTGCACATTGGCACTGGTTGTCTTCGCAAATGAGTTTCAGCAGAGGACTCGTTGAGCCCGGACCGTAGAACTGTGTGCACGAATGCACTGTAAAGCAAAGAACGAAATATATTTGTAACTGTTTATCTTAACGCTCAGCCTATCTTAAAATTGCGTCTTAAAAAAACGCTGCGAGGGAAATTTTTTTTGAAAGGTCATAGATGGGACAGGTTCGTTCTTAAAAAAAAAGTATTCACGAAGTTTCTTTTTTGTTTTTGTGCAATACTTACGGCGTTAAACACAATTAAAGCCTCGCCTCGTGCTTGCAAGGTCCCTACATTTCTCATTGGCTGCAGAGATGATAGACGTGTGAAAGGTTGGTTGCAACTTTTTATCTCCGTGCTGTCATAGTCAGTCGACTTCTTTTTATGTTTGATAGGCGAATATTCAAGATAGAGTTATTATTGTTATCCTATATATCTTGAGATTGCTTCTACCCGCTTTGGATTGAAATTTTAACAAACATGGCTGTAGGCGTCTGCGGAGTGCTGAACGAGCTAAGCTCGTTGAACCCGTCGATTTTTACGGGTGCAAGTAGTTCTTAGTTCACAGAGGTGTTTAGACGAATATATACTCAACCGAAGTTGTTTGCAACAAACAACTGCCGCAAGTACGCGCCTTCAGAAACGCTCTGCGAGTACTTGCTCTCGTAGCGGGACTGGCCTAAGTATAGCCACCCAGATCAACTATTTTGATCGATCGGGCTTGATTTATTTTTTGCGTGTGTTAATGCTAAATAAAGACGTTGGTTCCTGTAAAAGTCTACCCGCTGCTGTGTGGATTGTGCAACCGTCGTCATGGCGACCATGATTTCGATACCGAAAATATACCTACACAGGTAAGGATTTGCGAGCCATTTGGCTGGAGGCAGTCGGGTGTTCGGCTCGCATCAAGTTTGTCTAGGTATATTCTCATCATTACGCCTCGAAAAGCAAGCCTTCAAGTTTTACAGTGCAGCTGGCCTACCAAAGCGAATATCTTTAGGTAGCGTTTTAATTGGGCGTCATGGCGCTCACCCACTTTGCCCGGGGTGCCATGTGGAAAAACTAAAACAAGCAGTAAAGCTAGAAAGAGTGCATATTTATTTGTCGATTTTCTTAGTTCTATTGGTCGCTTTTTACACACATCAATAGACGCTGAGAGACGCTTGTGTTGGACCGTGGCTCGTACATGACGGAACGCTAGAACGCCGTTTTCATGGTCGCGTCTTCTGAGCGTTGAACAAGTTTCTCGATGGGGGATGAATAGAGGACGGACGGGGGCAAAAAGGGACGCCGACCAGCAGCTTTCTTGTCAGCGTCTCGCGGTTTTCGCAGCCGACGATAGACGGCGGTGAAATGAGAAGACGAAGGCGGAGGCTGCCGCTCGTCTGCTCGGACCACTATACTCGGTGACAACGTTTCTTGGCAATGCAGTGGAAGTTGAGGAGAGCCCGAGCACAGCTTTATCCAGCGCTCAAAGTGGGTTAGGGAACGCGTGTCTGTACCCTTCAATGCACTGCCAAGAGAAGTTGTCGCCGAGTATAGCAGGCGGTGTTAGACTTCCAGACTAGAAACACCGGATGACGCGAAACGGAGGCACTGCGCTTGTTAGCCTGTTCGGTCGAGCAGACAAGGCAGTCCGGTGGTAATGGGCGGGGCCACAGATCTGTGGGCGGGGCTTAGAGCGAGCTGTGAGCTCCACCTAAATTGCGTCTATAGACGTAAATACTGTGCGAAAAACAAGAAAAAGCTTTTTCGTGGAAAACTTTTTTAAAAGTACGTGTTGATCTTTGTTCTTTAAAAAATAACTTTTTTTCTCGCAGTGTCTGTCTAAGCACAGGGATAAAGTCAAGACCCACAGACTTTCTACAGCGTGTTTTGGAGTTCAGCTGGGTGTTTATTTAAGAGTTCTGCTGAGCGTGGGAGTCGTGCTAAGCTTTATTAATCATAGTGGATTTTTAACCGCTATATTTGTCGGTGAAGGTTTACTAAAACTGGACGACGTGCTCTGTTTTTTATGACCGATTTTTATGGCGATTTGACAGACACCCAAAACCCAAAATCAAAATAACCTACATGTTCGTCTTTCTCTGATAACTATGCATAGGATATGTCAGATATATATTTTATGCAGTAGTAATGGCCATAGCTTATATATTCGTTAATTTAATATTTGAATTGAATTGAATTTGAATTGAATTTATTTTCGCCACATTGTGCCGACGACAACGGACAAAATGCCTCCATGAGGAGACTTGACAGGGTCCGGTGCCCTTGTATTATTAATATTATTATTTATTTTGGTTCAGGAGAGCCGCGGCGCCGCAAAAGGCAAGTGGCCCATACCATGAAGGCCTGCGGCGCCGCATGTAATGACGATGGGATGAGATTGTGTACAGATGACAGGGAGGTGCTGACGATGTTGAAATAGAGCGTGTGGGCGAGGGCGGCGGGGTGATGTTACGGGTGGTGTGGGTCCAATGTTGTTTAGTGAGTTGCTCGCTGGGACGGTTATTTTTCAGCTGGTCTGAAGTCTAGCTGTACCCGGGGAAGTGTCCGTAGGTACATGACATCGTTTACAAATGAAAGCAAAAGGACACAAGAATATCTATCTAAACAAAGTAAGCATACAGTGATTTTTTGTTAAACAATGAATATCAACACAATCTGTAATGAATCTGTTCAGCAGTTTAGGCAGGTTATGAACAAGTGATTGTAATGCATAATTGGTGCGAAAATGAGGAACATTCTAAGCAGTGATAGAGTGCATGCGAGCTGGTAATTAATCGACATCTTGTAAACCCTGAGATGGGGAACAATAAAAAAACGGACGAACACAACAAAATCTCAAACGCAGCTGAATTTTATTGATATAAGCACAGCGATAAATAGATTTTCGGACAAAGAAAAAAAGAGAAAAGGAAGAAAATGAGAGGAAGGGAAAAAATAACTCAAACGCATAAACAAGGCGACCAACGAGTTCACCCCAGACAGCCTGAGCAACTCCCCGGCTCCAACACTTTCGGAAAAAGGAGCCGGCCTTCGGGTTGTTGTTGTTCGGGAGGTCGGCACCTTTTCCGAAAGTGTTGGAGCCGGGGTAGTTGCTCAGGCTGTCTGGGGTGAACTCGTTGGTCGCCTTGTTTATGCGTTTGAGTTATTTTTCCATCTCTCTTTTTTTCCCTTTCTCTTTTTCCCTTTGTCCGAAAATCTATTTATTGGTGTGCTTATATCAATAAAATTCAGCTGCGTTTGAGATTTTGTTGTGTTCGTCCGTTTTTCTTTATCGTTCTCCATCTCAGGGTTTACAAGATGTCGAACATTCCAGAACTCTTTGCGACAGATATTGATGACGAATTCGCGTTTGGTTAGATTTGATAGAACGGATAAAGAAGCAATGTACTCTGCAGATGAGGGTAAATACGAAGACAACAAACGATAGTCATAAACATAAGAGACTTTCATAACATTATGGTTTGAAAACAATGGTTCGGCATGAATATCATAGGGAACATTCGCAATAAAACGTAGCATCTTTTTGTAGAATCAGTAGTCTACTGATCTTTTGTTTTAGTGGTGCTGGCCCATACCAGGTGGCAATAATTAATTTGCGAACTAAACAAAGCATGATAAATTTGAAGTTTTAACATTCGTAGGCAATAGAGGCCTACAGTGACCAATAATACCAACCACTTTTGCCGGTTTGTAGCGCTAAATATTCTATGTGATGATCCCACTGCATAAATTCTGAAAAAAATACACCTAGCGTTTTATGATAGCTTACTATTTCAATCTGACTGCTACTAATGCTTAGAGCATAACTAGTATTAATGAGTTTATTTACAGGTCTGAAAACAACAGCCTTCGATTTGGCAGCATTTACCTTAAGACCGTTTTTCTCCGACCATAAAAAAAACTTCTCCAGCACATTGTTTCCGTTTGTAAAAAGTCCATCAATATCCGTCGCAGAGAGGAAAATACTAGTGTCGTCGTTATATAACATGCCGACGATACAAGTATCCGGTTAGGCATATAACATGCATAACCGGACAGAGGTATATTTAAACTAGAGCAAGGACCGAAGCTGAAGAGAAAATACTGCACTCACTTGGGTTATAGTAGTCGTAAACCTTAACGACGGCTGACTGAACATTGTGCACAACATGCTCCCGCTCTGCTCGGAACTTAACACAGGTCGGCACCTCTGCAGGAATCTACGAAATATACAATATTTTATAATTAATCGTTCAATGAAAAGCTTTAATTTTATAATAGTTTTGATATCAGTTATTATAGCACAAATGTCTTATTGAATATACGTAGCAAACAATGGGATACTTTGAGTATTGCAGCAAGCAAAGTTTCGGAATTCGTTAAAATTGACCGAGAAAAGTAATCTTTTGACTTCTTATATTTGTTAGAAAATGTTGAATTTTTATGAAATTTCAAAAACCTCCTAATAAGCTGGACCTCTGGTGCTTCAAGGCGTAGAACGAGTGGGATACAAAGTATTTTACTATACAACCTACTAGTAAAGTAACTTGTAATAAGCAGTTTATAAAAAAAACTTCCACTTCAATTTTCACCATTTACGCATGTCAGTTATAACTTGAAATAAACTGAGTGAAAAAAACAACTTTTCTCAAGCATGCGGTGGAAGTTTTTATAAATCACGTTACAAATGTGTTGGTGATATGTGAAATATTAGTAAAGCGTAACAATATCATTAATTTTTGGGGTGTCTCACCTTGACGAAGTAGAGGATAACTTTTTTCTCGGTTATTTCATAGTTGGCCAGTAATTTGTTTCTGTCTGCCTCCTGCAATGAGAACGCGATTGTTGACTCCTTTGCAAATTCAGGAATAAACCTTCGTCCACATTTATAAAGTAATGCGAAGATTATTTATCATTTGAAAACCTTTACGTTGTGTGCCGTTCCAATTGATAAGCTGATTTTCCTTGAACAGGGTTGCCTTCTGTTGAATTGAATTGGGTTACCTTCTTCAGGTCTTTTTCCACGGGTACAAAGCCACTGAAAATTCCAGCTTCAATGACTGCCATGTTTGACTCGGAGCCGCCAAGATACCTAAGGACGAGAAATTGGCCAGTCGTAGCTTGCATGTCAAAGTGCGCATGAAAAGCCACATCTAAACTCAAGGAAGTCATTGGAAGATCGACAAACGTTTGACTGTCTAAATATTAATACCTGCAATTATTTATTGTCGCAAAAAATTATTTCATAAAATGTCCGCTGTAATCGGTTCAGTTACCATATTTTACAATTTTGCATTGAATGTTTTATTTCTAAAAGACTTCTGCATTATAATTTTTAAAAAGAATGTTGTCGCCCTTCATTTTAACATTAATTTTCGAGGACATCACCCTTGTCATGGCACGTTGCATTCAAAATAATAAATAGAATATTTTTGAGTTTTTATAAATTAAAAAAAACTATACCGCAGTGCCTCAGTTTCGTAAAACAGATAGATGATTTATTGTGTAATTAAACCGCTACCAGTAAATTCTATCGGTTTCAAATGATTGACCATTACACGAAGTGCTACTGTGCAATTTTGTATACCGTGAGCAAACTTCAATGTCGTATTGCAACTTGCTCTTTTTCGGTATCCTGCCGGAGTTGACAGATGTATCAGGTAATGGATCTGCAACAGAAAGCAAACCCTGTTTATAAACGCTTATCAGGCTTTTCAAGTTTGTCAGAAATAATTAAGAAAGTGAGTTTGTGCATTTTCACTACAACTAGAAATATAACACGCAGAAGTGTTATCAAATAAATGCGGAACAATGTTTTTTAAAGTAATAAAGTAGTATACATTATGTTTGCTCTAAGACGTGTTTTTAAAAATAACAAAACTGAAAATTCGTTAAAATCTACTTATTTATAGATCCACGACCACGTGGATCAGCATTGAATGAACTCTCGAGTCATTACATTCTTGATTCTCAACCATTGTAAAAAACAAACACAAGTTGAACAATTTACTCACATATTTATCAGTACACGCAAGTCTTACAGGAACCTGTTTCTAAACGACGAGGTCCCATAGAGTAAATCAAACCCTATTATTTCAGCCCGCATAAAATACGCACTTCAGAAAGCTGCAGTTGCATGTGGATGTGACGCAATCTGTGGTGATAGGATGCGAAGGATTGAGAAAGGGACTTAACCCAGGTAAAAAGTAAAACCGGAAAAAATTATATTTTTATGTGCCGATGTCAGTCTAGTCCTAATATTCACCAAATCAAGAAATACCGTCGTGCGCGTGAGTGTCATATTTTTTTTAAAGATGAATTTATTTATTTATTTATTTCAAATACCCTCAGGGTGCGAGGGAATTGCAGAGGGGTGTGGGTTACAAGGAGACATCAAATGCAAACAAACAGCAATCCTAAGAATTAAAAAATACATAATAATGAAATGCTAGAAGTTAACACTGTTAAGGCATTGTTTAAAAGTGATGGAATCGGATATCGATGCCACAGACGCTGGAAGGTGGTTCCATAAGACCGTGGTCTGAGGTATAAATGAATTATAAAAGGTTGTAGTGTTACATTGAGGGATGCCCATCTTCTGTGGATGATCGAGACGTGATGATATGTAGAAAGGGGTGTTAGTAACTTGTCACGTAGCAGAGGATTATGGTAATAAATTTTGTGGAACAGACACAAACTGTTACAATTTCGACGTAATGCAAGGTTAGGTAGGTTCAAACTTATTTTCATTGATGTTACACTGGCAATGCGGTGATAATTAGTAAGGATGAAACGAACAGATCTGTTCTGAATTGCTTCAAGTGCCGAAATCAATACGTTAGTGCCAGGGTTCCAAATTGAAGATGCATATTCCAGCTTAGAGCGCACGAGCGTTTTGTAAAGAAGCAGCTTGAGAGATAAGGGAACTGATGAGAAGTTTTGTTTAATGAATCCTAACGAACGTTTAGCATTATTCGTTATATACTGAATATGAGTTTCCCAAGATAAGTTCGATTAAGTATTAACGCCCAAATATTTGTAAGATGACACTCTTTGTAGAGAAGTATGATAAAGGTAGTAGCATGAGACATTAGCAGTCATTCGGGAGACCCTCATTACTTTACATTTGTTAGTGTTAAGCTTCATATTCCACTTGTTACACCATTCAGATATACGGTTAAGATCAAATTCAAGACAGGACACATCATGATCATTAGTCACTTCACGATATAAAACACAGTCATCGGCGAACAAACTAATTGAAGATGTGACACAGGAGGGTAAGTCGTTGATAAATATCAGAAAAAGAGGAGGGCCCAATACAGATCCTTGCGGGACTCGGGATGCTACCGGAACTAAAGGGGAGGAACAGTCGTTTACAAATACAAATTGGGAGCGATTAGTTAAGAAAACACGAATCCAGGAAAATAATGAAGGATCAATGTTAAGGGTACTTAACTTATGAAGTAGTAGTTTATGAGATACTTTATCAAATGCTTTGGCGAAGTCCAAGAATATACAATCAGCACGTGAACTACGATCAAGAATAAGGTGCAGGTGCTATATCCGTAGACAAAAAAAGGCATTTCTTTGTGACACGATTATTTCACTAAGAAATGCCACATGCGTCTCAGACACCAATCCCTGGTTTGACGAATACTAGGCGGAAGTAAATGACGCCTCATAGCAAAAGTTAGATTTTTGGTTTAAAATGTAGAGGGAAAACGTCATGATTTCAAGCTCTTGTGCTTCATAACCACTGCTAGCTTCAAATTTTCTGCTATGTTCATCTGTCCTTAATATATAGCTAACTTATTATATCCCCCAAAACAGGGTTTTATTTGATCCACTGAACACTGGATACGAGAGGCAATTATCCTATTAACTGGTACAAAAATGCGCACTTTAGCTGAGGTGGATATTGGAAATTGAACCAAACACTCTGAAACTCATGACAGTCAAATTACTCGTCATTCTCCGTCATTGCAACTAAGCTAGTTTGTTTACAGTTTGTTTTATTTTAAGCTTAACAGATTTGTCTAAAAAGACGTTTCTGCAGGTGAGTTATACGGCCAATGGGACATACCATAGTGGGCTATTTGTAGCGAGCAGCGGGATAACTAGATAAACTTAACTCTTAAATAATTAAGATATAAATATGGTTCTAGTTAGAAACTTTTCGAGCGTTATTAAAAACAACTAAAAAAATTAGGAATATTTTGAGCGCGTGTGAAGCGGAGTAGTGCGCAAAAGGGAACACTAGATCAGCAAGATAAGAAACTAAAAAAACGCGCGAGCGCGTTATCGCGCCGGTAGCCTAGGCCCTGCAGCAGTAGTGGTAACTTCAGCGTAAAACTGCGATTTTCACGCTTTCAAAAGTATTTCTAAAAATGACTGATTTTGTGGTTTTCTATGACGCTCAGCATGTTTAAATTAAATCCATATGTCTATTTTTACTAATTCAAACATAATTAACAATGTTTACTTGATTAGCCAACTGATCGTGGGTACGATTGTCCCACTAGACCTTCTGGCCGTAAAACTCACCTGCACAAACCGCAGTAGTGGAAGTTTCACGTCATTTTTAAAACAAATCTGTTCAACTATCAAAAACATGCCCTCTATTATTTCAGGTGGCTACTTTACGTTAACGCTTCCATTCCGCATTTTTATAGAGACATGTTAGATATAAGTAAATATATGTGTGTTGCAAGGTCAATATTTCTCTATTGAAAATATGAAACATTTTTGTTCTATGTCAGATTTTGCCAATGAAAAGAAATGTTTGGATAAATCATTATCATTGGATAAATAAGGCATAAAGAATTAAAATAGAGGGGTATTTTAAACGACACCGAGAAAATTACTATATCTGAAAATGTAATCAGACAACACTTATATTCACATCCTTGTGGAACTGTTACAATTTAAGAGAAATAGTTTCAGTGGTGAACTTCTAAAAATGACACGTTCTCACGTGACACAAATTTGACAGGTCCTCTTGTGACAAAAATTTGCACCGATACCTTTTTTTGTCTATATTTAGTTGAACCCTACCTTTTTCTTCAATACTCAAGGGCGATGGCAGCTCGGAAAAGTTAAAGAGTTTTTCCTTAATTTAAGTATAAAATCATCCGCAAGTTCTCACATTGAAAAGAAAAAGCGGGTCAAAAGTGTATTTGAGGTCACACCCCACCCGCTGGCAGCCTGTAATTCTGAGATATAAAAAAATGCATCTGGTGCTCCATAAACAAAATATGCAAAAACTGAGTATAATTTTTGATGTGACATAATTTCATTTACAGTATAGTACTCTTGGTGAGTACTTCAGAAACTACTGTAACATACACTCCCGGCGCCCTGTGGGCCCTAATTATGTCCTACACCTGACAATTTTACTTGTTTTGGATTGCACGTTTTGTATCGCTTTTTTCCCGCAGAAAACAATCAAACTCTACTTCTGCCAAGCACATGATATTTCAAAAAAAAATACTGGGTGGAGAGAAGGTTTTAAGCAACCTACAACAGAAAACCGTTAATGGGATACGCACTTCCAGTTGAGCACCAGTCGCAGTTTGTTCATGATTAATATATTTGAATTTGTCCAATTAATGCTTAATTTGCTCAAGGGTTCAAACAATACACAAAAACCGAGATTCGAACGAAAAAGCTCTACTTAGTTTTTTTCGTATAACAGGTTGCTGTCTGACTCACGCGCATTGTAATCAAAACCTGGTAATATTATTAGAAATTGGTCTTATTAAAAAGTGAGACGTCCAACGAATTCGTAATTGTAAACGCTACGTTGCGATACCTTCTCGGCTCTGCTAATGGGTGATGTTCGATGAGAAGTGTTCTCGTTGTCGTCTTCTTTTATGGTGATGCATTTCTCTAATTAAGTACTGATAAACCGAAGCCTGCGAACATACTGCTGATTGTGAATCGGTGATATATCGATATATGTTTCCTGGCGTAGTTGGCACGCGCCACAACTCTAAGAAAATTCACTGTAGGTGGCAGGTTTTAACTCAGGACTCTTTTTTCTATCTAGGAAAATGAGGCCCCTTCCGAAGATGGCATATCTGGACTTACATAAAAAGACAAATATGTTTATATAAAAATTGGGCATATCTGACCATATCAAGCACATCAGTTTATATAAGGCATATCTAGCCAGATATGCCCATTTTTTATATATCTATATATGAGTCTGCCAGATAAGGGTATATTTGTTTCCCATATAAGGCCCGATATGTCCCAAAAAGATAAGGCAACCTTTCTATATATTGTTGTTTTCGACAAATATCTACCAAAAGTGACTTCTCATCTGTACAAGAAAAATGCCGATTGAATATTCAGCATGTACCAACATTTATTAATTTTTATATGAGCTGCGCTTAACGCCAAGTCCTGATTTCGCTCAACTTAATTCCCCGGGGAAAGCGGGGTTATCGACATTCGCTTAACGAATGTCGATGAAACGTTAATGTCAACCAAACGTGAGTCCATAAAACGTGTATCCACGAGAAGGTGGCCGTGGAACATGTTATCACGAAACGCAGGGAGAATAAAAAAATCTGTATTCTACCTGCAGTTGTGACATGATTTAAGACTGCCAATGGCAAGCGCGCATTGGCAGTCGCCAATGGCGCACTATAGAAGGGCATGCTATGAGGGGATTCAGGTGACCTACAAGCCAATATAAACACTCTCACGGCTTAGGCCATAAGCAAAAAGATCGCCTCGTAAGAAAGAGTGCCAGGAGTCGTTTATAGGATTCTATGTGGGGAGTATCCAGCCGCGTACAGGGTGAAACCAACAACTTTCTGGAGAGACGCCAACACTAAAACGACGTTCGCAAGTTCGACCACGACTCCAAAGCGGTTGCTGAACACTGCGACGTCAAAAGCAACCCCGTTGGCCTTAAAACAACCGCATTCTTGATGTTGAAGCCACCCATCAACAGCGACTTTTCTCGGAGTCGTGGGACATACAAACGACGCCAAAAAACATCGATATATCTCTCGGCAATTTACCAACCGCGCACGTCTGCCGGCTTTGAAACATCACCAACTCAAAAATAAAGGCACCGTAAATACATACAAAAGCGGAAACAATGCTCCTCAGCGGCCATCGCTACATTCACCCCTGAAATTGACCCGGTAGGCATCAAAGCATAGCACTCCCAATTATGACTTGGTTGGACGTTCCTCTTTTTTAATTATTTCCCCCAATAAGCTTATGTCAGCCGAATGGTCACGTTCAATAGAATAATGTAGTCTTTATAAAAAAAAAAAAAAAAAAACAAACGTAGAGAGAATTGGCCCAATACTCACCCGGTAACGGTCCACGAAAGAGTTTATTAATAAGGTCCTGCGGAAAACCTTGCCTCCCGTACCTCTTTCTCTTTTCTATATGTACTTCGGCTTTCACTGTTATATTGAACTGAAAAAAGTGAAGCAACAACGTTGAATAGCGTGTAAGAATTCAGTACGCCAAGCAGCACAGCGTTGGCCAATCATTGGCCAATGGCTGGCAATGGTCCTTGGCCAAGTGGCCAGACAGTGGCCAGAGGCTGGCCGGTGACTGGCCTTTATCTGGCCATTCGCCACTGGCCACTAACCATCAGCCATTGGCAAAGCATCGGCCAATGAATCGCCACTCTCTGGCCTCTGGCCGAAAGACCGTCCCCAGACATTGGCCATTGTTTGGCAAAAATCGGTGCTGCTTGGGCCTACTAGATTAGGGTCGAGGTGAGATTACAGAGCGTTCTTTCTCAGGCAAAATTCAGTTAAAACATCATAACATTTATTAATATGCAATTATAGCTGCCATTTCTGGCGATAAAAATCGGATACACTAGATAAATGTTTTTTTCTCGAAAAGTTAGCATTTTACATTGTGTGTCTCTTTAATGTACTGTGACCATAAATAAATATAAGGAAAGTTGGTGCTCGGACTAGCTTAGCCGTAAGTAAATGAAAATGCTTAATGCCTCCTTCATTTTTCTTTTGCCGGAAAGACCAATTTGGAAAAAAAGAAATTGCTTAAATAAGCTTGTCTATATATTGTCACGAACGGAGGTAACACGAAGACAAGCAGTGAACTGAAAAATAAAGGTTTAATAGGCGAACTTGTGCCAACCAAAAATAAATAAAGAACGAAAGAGCGTCGAGGTAGCAGAAAAGCAGGCGGCGATTCGGCGGCGACAACAGAGAGCACGAGCGAGACTGACTCGACAAGGTCGCGGGCAGCTGCTTATCTAGAGTGCGTCGTTATCTCGAAAGTTCGGCAAAGAAAGTTCGAGCGTCGCGCGCTCGGGGCGAGGATGAACTGGCACTTTCGAGAACAACAAAGCAAAGGGAAAGTTACAATTAGTGCGAGAATGAATGGGAATCTTCTAGAAGACCGTGACCGAGCGTTGCTTTCTCGGCTCTGCGGGCGGCAATATTAAGCATGTGCTAATTTCGCAAGAAGATTTTTTTTAAGTCTAACATGTTCAAATGGATTATATCTAGGGCTCCGTGTTTTCGGATAAATCTGAAAATCTCCGAAAAACACCCGTCGGTAAAATTTTGGTCAATTCGGATTTATCCGATAAACTCCGAATATTTGTATCAATGCCACTCACCCCACCCCCCCCCCCCAAAAAAAAAAAGGTTAACGACATTTTTTTTTTGACAGTTTGATTAGCACAGAGCCATTGGTCCTGGGAAAAGTCCATTATAATTATCTTTCAAATCTCGGACTATTGCCAAAAGGGGTCTTGCGGCTTGTCTCTTCAATGTTGATTCAGGGCAACAGGTCGTTCGTTGGACATTCGGGTCACTACAAAAGCCACTCTTTTGGTTTCCAGTTTGGGCCATGCGATTTGTGATTTAGAGAAAGGAAAGAATATGTTTTAGTAATAGTGAAAGGTATGGACCATAGGGATTGTATAAAATTGAGAAGAGGGGCAGTTCAAACTCTCTATTACCTCCTTAACCACTCCACCTCGCGCGGCCGCGGGCTAGATTGATGAAATAGGATGGGATGACTACGAGCTTCCTAGCGACTGCCTCCGGGAGTTTATTGACTTTAAAGGTATCGGCGTTTATCGAAGCGCCACTTGTGTGTGACTTTTGTTGTGGATAAATTCGTACTGCCAATGGCAAAGGCACCAACGCCAAATTCAACTGGAGATATTTCAATTGATACAAGCGCGTTTTATCTTTTACCTGGCATACGTTTACATTCGGTTATTACTTATTTGTTTATTTTAAATAGGAAGCACAGCGAAATTAAACTTCGAATTTCGGAGAATTGGGAATCAAAAACATATAAACTCCGATAAACTCCGAATCTTCGGCAAAAAATAAACGCCGAAAAACACCCTCCGAATTTGACGAAAAATACACTCCGAAAACACGGAGCCCTAATTATATCGCACGCGTAGAGATAACCGTCGTTTTTCATACGCTTTTTTCCTGCTGAGTACTGCCTAAAAAGTAAGAGGCGTCCCTTTCTCGACTCCGTGAGCTTTTAAAGAAAAACAAAAAAACTCGGATTTGACACGTAACCTTCCTCCTTTCTGGCGATTCAATGCAGAGAGAGCTATTTCATTTATTTTGTTTTATGTTTTGTTCACAGAAAAGAATTGGGTAGTACGCGCCACTTCAATACAAATGCTCAGCTCGCTGCACGTGAAATTTTTTGAGTAGATTTTAATGCAAATGGTGTGTTTGGGTTCCCAACAAAATATATCTAATGACAATGCATGTTATAAACAATTACTCACCTTACACAAAGCTTCGGGAGGAACTAAGACATTGTATTTGATCTTGACAGAGAGTAAGTCACTACCGGTACCGCTTGCGCTCACAAATATCTTACCACTCGCATCAGGAATCTGGACAATAAAACGATCATTTAGCGGGTGGCTAATGAAAATATTAGGAAATTCGATTGATCTCTCAAAATATCATACTTCAGATAAAAAAAGACGTTTACAACTTTATGTAACGCCGATTTAGAGAGCAGCTCTTGAGGAGGAGGAGGAGGAAGAGTACAAAGGGGAGGGTATGCCCCTCCTCCTCATCCATACCTTCTCCTCCTCCCCTCCTCCTTCTTTCACGCGCGAAACGGGTCTTCGTCACGCGACATTTCGGTGGAGGACACGATGACGTTTTGGAACGTGACTTATACAGAAACGTCACGGTGATGTTTCGTCGCGGTGACGTTTCGCCATGGTGACGTTTCGGCACGTTGATGTTTCGGCACCGCGCCGAAACGTCGCGTGGTTTTAGCAGCGCGGTGAATTATGGGACGTTTCCCACAATGCACCTCGTGGTTACGCCCACGCCGACGGCGACGCCGCTCAAGCCGGAAACGGGCGCCTAAGAGCTGCGCTCTAAAAGTATTCAGTAACTTCTCAGAATCAGTGCTTTATATTTTGAGAAATACCTAAAGGTACGAAGGTAAAAATGAGCTTACATCTACTTGCTGAAGAATGGCAGCGTTTTCTCGTTTTAGCCGGATGCTCTTCTCAAAATTGCGTTGGTTGCTCAGAGTCACGTTGCAGATAAGATCCAGTAGCTCTCTCGAGATTTGAGGGCAAATTCTGTGAGTGCTTGCAGGGCCACCACCGTGTCCTGCAACCGAAAGTTGCGCGAAATTCGCTGTGTTAGTTTCACAAATATCCAATGACTCAAGATTAATAAATATGTTACCCTTGGTAGGTTGTCAACTTCATCAATCGTCCCGCAGTTTTTTATGCAATAATAATAATAATAATAATAATAATAATAATAATCTCTATTCTTCACCACAGGTACATGTGGTGAATGGGAGGCCAGAGAAAAGGCTGCATGAATGCAGCTTGACGAAGCTCGACCCATTTATGCAGCTTCGTCACGACACATATTGTATTTACAATGAACATTTCATTTTTTGTGCATTTATATATGAGCATAAATAACACATGCATGATCAAGACTTTAAAAAAATTTGAGGATATTATTTTTTGAAAGCTGTATGACATCTATATTCCGAATAAAATAATCATTTCATAACATAGCTAGCGTGTAACTTATTTTCTGCTTACCATAATTGGTTCTGCATTTCGGAATGTGCCAAGACTGGCGATGTCTCGATGAGTAATAGTAACTTTTTCTCTTTAAATCAGTGAGTTCAAAGATTATATCGTTACGTCCACATGCCGCATACTGATACGTGGTTGTTAATCGATAGTCATGCATTTGATGTATGTTAAGAATATTGTGGAATTTGAACAATGGTTGTGTTCGATGTATGTAAGGAACATTTGCAATTATTCAAACGACCATAGTTTCAGGAGAAAATGTATTACATTTAAATTTGACATGGGTGCATTGCCCCAGACTAAGTTACACAAGCACAAATGGGAATAGAATAACGAATTGTATAGCACCCTTTTTACACTTTCATCGGAAGAACATCTCTATATTTATTCATAAATCCTCTTACTTTTCCTAGTTTAGCACAAAGATATTTAATGTGATCCTTCCATAGCAAGTTTTGCAGAAAAAATAATTCCAAGCGTTTTAATGCTATGTACAAACTCAATATTTAAAGATCCAAAGTTGAGGAGTGTGGAAGTCCCTCACCCGAACCACGTGGTCGGAACACGACTGCTTTTGTTTTTGATGCATTCATGTTCAAGCGACTTGCTTCTGACCATGATTTTAACTTGAAAAGAAATAAATTGGCTTTATTTATTAGGCTTTGCTCACAACTGTCGGAAAAAATATGCTATTGTCATCCGCATCGATTATATATTTTCAACTTGGATCAATGTCGACTAAGTCATTAATATATAGTAGAAAAAGAAGGGGCCCTAAGGTACTAACTCGTGACGATATGTTTGAAAGGGTCGATTTTCGGCCATTAATTACCACGAACTGAGAGCGATATTGTAGATATGAATCAATAAGTGCAAGCGGAAGATCAGGGATGCCATAAGTAAAGAGTTTTTTCTAGCAAAATAGTGTGATTAATGCAATCAAAAGCTTTGCTGAAATCTCTAAATATTCCAAGTGTCAATTTCTTTTCTTCGAAGTTTGTAAGTAAAAATTATTTTTTGAACTAATAATGCTGCTTCTGTTGACCGATTTCTCTGAAGCCAAATTGATATTCTGCTATAAGAAAATGTTTGTCAGAAACATTTACAATCCGCGAGTGGATTATTTTTTCTAAACCTTTAGAAAATACTGGAAGTATTGATATAGGACTATAGTTTCCTAATTCATTTCTGTTTCCAGTTTTGAACAAAGCTTTAACCTTCGCAACTTGTATGTTTTGCGGAAAAAGTACCAGATTATAGGGCGAGGTTGTATATAAAAGTTAGGCATGGGGCAATGATATCAATTACATATTTTACTGGTCTAATTTGTAGATTGTCTGCATCACGACTACGACTATTATTGATACCCATAATAGAGAAACAAACCTCATTTTTATCCGTTGGGAATATGAAAAGTGATTCTGGAGTTGATAATATATTTTCTGGCGCTACTGGGTTATAGTAACTTCTGCCTATATTCACAAAAAAAAATTGTTGAATACATTTGCCAGGTTTAAGCCAATCAGAACTTCACCATTATATTCTATATTTTTAATTTGATTTAATCTGCATGAAGTATTAAAAAAACTTTTTATGCGTTTCCATAGTATATCGGCCTCTTTCAGGCACTCGGCATCAAAAAGATTAGGATAATAATTATTTTTAGTTCTCTTAATTTCCGTAGTTAATTTAATTCTGTAGTCTCTAAATTGGGCTGGCGTATATTTCATCTCGAATCGCAAGAAATAAATGATAAAGTTCATGTTTCCTACGTTTTTTGTTTCTTTTTCAGAAAGCCCATGTCATCCAAGGCTTCCGTCTTTTTCGAGCAGTTTTACGGTTTTATTTGCAAAACAGTCAAAATATATATGTTTAAACTTTTCTATGAACTGGTTATATGCACTATCCGCGTCACCAGTATTAAATACATCTTCCCAATTTGTGTTAATTAGCTTATTTCGAAACATATCTAGTGTAGCTCGTGTAATGTTTTGGAATGTTATTGTAGTTGTGTCTTGCTTACGTGGTTTACGTGTTGTGTTGACTAGCATAAATATGGGCAAATGGTCACTTATATCTGAAGCTATTACGCCAGACTTTACCTTTTTTCTTTTCATAGTTTGTAATAAACAAATCAATTAATGTTGATGTAAAAGACGTAATGCGAGTCGGATGAGTTAAAACATTCGAGAAGCTATTTGCCGTTAACAACAAGAACAAATCAGCGGTGTTCGGGGTTTCCTCTAATATATTAATTTTTAAATCTCCGCCTAAAAAAGATAATATTGGCATTCGTTTGCGTAACATAGTAACCTGTCTAGAAAAGCCAAAACTTCGCCACATTGCCACTTGATGGGTGATGTACAACCGAAAAATACAAAGATTATGTTTTAGGCACAGCACTTCGTATTCATCTGTAGCCAAGGTATAGTCTTCAAAAATTTGAAAGTCATAATTTGCAACTAACATTGCGACACAACCCCCACGTCCCGATACCCGGTTATGATAAGAATGTTGATAGTGGGGAACAATACAAAAATCTGCTTCGTTTTTGTACCAGGTTTCAGTGAACATTATCGCATCGAACGTGCGTTGAAACGATTGAAAAATAAACATGAGATAGTCAGACTTAGATGTAGCCGATCTAACATTCAAGTGGAACAGTTTTAAAATGCGACACTTCTTTTTATTTACGTCCTTACGGATATCTTCTGGTAAAAACAAGTCAGTTACTGCCTTTTCAAATGATTACAATGCAGTAAACCCATATCCGTGCATTTTTACATTTAACAAATCTTCGGAGACCGTCATCGTGTTCTATCGATACAATTCGGTAGTTTCTGATTTGCTGGCTAGGATCTTTTCGTCTTACCCGTGCAAGTTTCCAGCCGGCATCGCGTTTTTTGGCAATAATCTTACCAGTAGTATTTTTTTCAAAGTTGGGCACAAATGTTCATTTACAAAAACGGGTGAGTCGGCGGAGAGACCCAAGTCTTCATTAGCGATTCGTTTCAATCGGGCCTTTGCAAGCACCTTGTCGCGCTTTTCCCTGCGCATGAATTCCATGAAGATGTTTTGCTTTCTGCGTTCTCGTGTGCGGACTCGATGACAGATTTCGACGTTCGCTTTATCAATCGGTTCGCCGATTGCTTCTCCAGAGCTGACGCAGTGTTTCGTTCAGATTTCCGTTTGCGATTACTAGTACTCCTTTAACTTCAAGCATTGTGCACGCGTGAGTGTTGTTCGCATTGTGCAATGTTCATCTTTTTCGCATGCTAAACAGCTAGCTTTCAGCTCTTCGTTTTCTTTTTTTAGTTCGTTATCAACAGTAGCTCCACTTTCAAGCTTCTTCTTGATACCTCAAATCAGTGGCGTCGCGCAAGGGGGGGGGGAAGGGGGCGGGCGGATTGCGCCTGGCGCAGGGGCTCAGGGGAAGTCGCGGCGGCTTACCGCCCCGGGTGCTGCTGACCCTCGTGACGCTACTGCCTCAAACCCAGCATTTATGAAATCCATACTAGACTTTATGAACAAGTTTTAACTCTTTGCTTTTTATGTAACGTCCTTAGATATCGTATTTTTGTTCTCTCTTTCAGGCAGAGGGTGAATGGAAGGACGTCACAGATTTTTCTAAAGAATTCTGAACGCTACGCGAAGGCGGGTTGTGCAGTTGAGTAATACGGCCAGAGTAGATATAACATAGAAGCCAACCGCTACGCGAAAAGTTGGCTAAGTAAGAAAAATTGTTAATAAACTTTTTTGGTTGCGGAAATATGGTTATAATTATAATCTTGTGCGTGACCGAGAAGCGCTAAATCAGTATGTATGACAAAATTGTTGCGCGTGAGAAGGGCAGAGCCAGAATACAGTTATCACTCGTGGAACAGGCACGAACCTGGCGTTTCTTAAACGTGAATAATAACCTTATCATTCTCGTCTTCGCACCCCTAGTCTTATGCCTATTGCATGCTTGGCATCTTTATCGCACCGCCGCACACGCCCACACGCCTCAAGCCTATAAAATTTACTGTTTCTTGGTCTTCGATGACGCTCATCATGTTTCTCACTGAAACTGTCATGTTCATTTTGACTATCTATAAATTTAAATAACATTTTTCTATTCATACAAATAACGGGGATGATTAGCCTCTACATTATGTTCCCCAGGCAGTATAACTTAACTGCACACACCGCATTAGCTAGGCTTTTACGTAGTTTTTAATCTTTGTTCGTAGCCCAGAGAAACCTTATGTTAATTACGCTGTTCTGCAAGACAGTCGTGGCTCGATCTTTGTACTCTATAACGGCGCCTACCTGAAGCATATATAAAAAGTTTGAATACCTCACAAACTCGAAATGGCTGCAAATCGTAGTATCGTTATGCCTTCTCTACCTGCGTAGACAGGAAAAATCCTGACGCTGAATGGTGCGTGTTCAACCAGTTGACAATGCTGCTACTGATTCCAAGTCGTTATGTTTAAGGAAAGCCAGCAAGGCGTAGCTGGTGCCTTCTGACTACTAAGGGTGCTGCCTCTTTTCCCTGTACTTCTTGTGTTCAAGTCTGGAATGAGTTGGAGCACCGCAATATTTTAGCTAATTGTCTAAGTCACAAATCTCCACAAAATGGAACAAACATGTTCGCAACTCTACTCCCTGCCGGTCGTCCACTCAAGGAAGAGCGAGGCATAATGAGGAAAGAAAATTGGTGGAAACTTCGACAGCAACTGTCGGCCTGAATACTACCGTAACCGCACTGTTCTCGGTGCCACGCTCGTGCGTCATGCAGTTTAAAAATCTTCGAGTGCATTAAAACAGGAATATATGCGTTCCCTTCCCAACAGTGCTGCACAAAGGGACCGGGATGTCTTACTTCATCTGGGGACTTTTCGTAGACTGGATACGCACCGGAACTCGAGTCCCCAGGTGGCCAGTACCGTACGTGCTCAACTTGACTGGAAAATGCTCGTGCGCATTAGTGCAAAGCTCTTACGATCATACAAGAGGTGTTTCTGCCGAAAGTAGAAGGGAACTGCTTGGGCTTCGGTGGGTCGCGCGACAGAAAACTGGAATATGTTCGCGTTTTTTACATGCTGAAAGGCCGTAGCAAGTAGCGAGAAAATTTGCATTTATTAGAACCAAAAACAGGACTATGCGCACTTGCATTCATTTAATCACGAAATCAAGTAAAGGAATGCTTGCCCAATTTCTAAGTGCATCTGTGTTAGCCCGCTGTTCGTGGCGAATGCTAGGACGAGCGGTTTCGCCAAGGCTGGTCACAAAGTTACAAATAATATGGTGCACAAGTGAAGTAGACTGCATATTGGAATATTTCTTTGTAGCAAAGCAGTCAAAATGAACGCGCCGATGGCGTTGATAGCCAGTTTGCACCGCAGCGCTATTGCAGGCTGTAGTGGCCACGGCAGCGATCATACCGCCCGCAGAAAATCATGCGTTATATGTAAAACACAGTCCTCTGGTTGTAATTCCTCACTGTACAGTAGCCTGCGATCACGCTAGGCTAAAACTTGCTATTAGAATTCATGGCGCAGGTTGATCACGTGCTGCGATGCACTACCACCGCAATGGTGTGCAGTGAGTTGCGAGGCTCTCACACATCGAACATCTATACTGTGATCGCTTCTTTTCCGGCGTTTGACAGTCACCCTGAGCGGGTGACTCTTGAGTACTCGTGATGAGGCAGAGCGCAAACTCCGCGATACCTTTATCACACTCTAAAAATCGCTTGCCACACGCAATGGCGTATTTGGCGCCCAAAACGCGCTTGCCCTCCGCAAAAGCTCGCAAGTTCTGGGAGGTCTCTGCAACTTTTCAAAAACATGCTAGTTTTCCTAACGCGAATGTCTCCGTCACCCGTAAAATGCTCCTGCCATATCCCCTTGGTTTATGTCGACGAAGAAAATATTATGGGCGCACTGAGCAGTGGCAAACAGGTACGCGGAAATCCTGCAAAATGTATCCCGTTTCTTCCGCCATCTTAGGAATTAAAGGCCCACCATCTATGGTGCGCTGGAGATGCCAATTGGCTCATTGAAGGTTGAGATCAGCAGGACAAGCTCCAGCTACGAAGTCCTTTATTATTTACCCTTTAGCCGAGCGAATGTTGGAGAGTAGCTGAGCGCAAATGAGAAAACCACGAATCATGGCGATCAAAGTGCTCGTGGTCGGCGCTGTCGTCTATTCTCAAGCTGCATCAAACAATAATAAATACACTGCGCGAACTCGTCTCGAGAACACAAATCAGCTTCTCTAGGTATGCGCCTGCCGAGTGCGCTAGAACTCACTGGGATCGTAGAGCGAATGCATCCTTCAAGATATCCATGGCGCTTGCGCTTCCCGGGGTTGTTTCCGGCTTAATGCAGGCCATCAACGCAGCCACGTAGGCTTCGTGGCGTCAGGACGTGAGCATTTTCGGCGTTGCTCTTCGTTCTTCCGATAATCTGAAAGTAAGCCTGTGTCGAAGTTCCAACATGTGGGAAGAAATATGGGCCAAGATATGGACGGTTTGGCTGTTTAGCGATAGTTTCATCCGGACTAATATCACAATTAGATGTTTTAAGAATTTTTCAGCACCTTATAGGGTGCTGAAATTTTATTGAATTGCGCATTGTCTTACGTGTTCCGGAACATAACATGACAAAACCATACGGTGCAGTATTTTTATTACAGAGTAGACGAAAGCTCATTATCATTATATATCACGAAAGCTATGTTTCGACACCCATTCTAGCAAGCCAATATGATGTTTTTTGTTGATACAAACAAGTTTCGCAACTACGAAAGGTTGGGCTCGTAGTTTTAAAAGTATACCTGTGTCTTTGATTGATCCACCCTAATTACAAGAAGAGTAAAACACATATTCATACCTTAGTGCCTCCGTAGTTAGATGCGGACCGACATTCATAGGAGGTGCAGGAGTACAAAGGCTGTACATTGGTATCGGAGCCGTTTACACCGCCCTGAAAATAAAATACCACATTGGGATTGCTCGTGAGACGCTGTAACTGCTTTTCTGCCACCTAAATGGGGACAACAAGCATCAATCACACACTTCATCCTTTTGAGGTTTAAAACCCGTTATTAATATCACTTTCTAAACTTCAAGCCCTTATTTGACTTAATGTAGCATATAGGTGAGGCAACTCATTATCTCACTTGGGCCATAGGACTTCTTCTAGCTCCCTACAAATACTTTAATAACTACGGGCCTACCTACGTTTATTACTCCCCACCGAAAGAAAAAGTCTCTGCATCTGTGATACACTTAACCTTCACAGCTCGCATGGTGGACGTCAAAATCCTCTAGAACACAAAACATTCTAGCCCTTGCAGACAAAGTGTCTATTAAACATGAATAGAGGAACGTCAACTATAATAACTAGAGACTTGAACATGTTATGACTAACATCATCATCCTCATCATTTCGAGAGTCCCAGTAACAAAAATAAATAGTAACGTAGTGGTGAAACATTCCTGATTAACATAAAACAACATGAAAAAAAAACCGAATAAACAAGAGTCAGCTGGGGCCAGTTCGCGATGGAGCGCTACAAGGTATCAAATCTACATCCTGCATCATTTCAACACCACACTTCAGCAGCAAACCAGACAACGCGGTAAATCCTCAAAGCACGTAAACATTGTCCCCAACTGCTGCAGAAGCAGATGCCTTGCCGGTGTAGGTATACCAGAAGCACCTCTACCGGTATAACCTTGTGCACAATAGGCTTCCTTCCTCGAAGCTTCCACTCAGATTTCTGCCACCAACGCCAGCCAGCGCACGCCGCTCTTGATAACTTCTAGGATCAATGTTGGTGCAACTGCCGTGCCTTGCAGAACACTCGCATCACAAACGCAGTCAATCTGTTAGCACAAGTAGAGGCAAATAACGTCGGAACGTTTCTTTGTTGCGGGCCAAACAATTCTTCTCGCAACGTGTTTTATTCATTCGTTCAGCGTTTCTTCAGATAAACAAACAAGTGTATTGGTGCAATACCTTGATTGGATGAAACATTCTAAAAATGTCACCGTAATACGCCACATCTTGATTTCTTTCAGCAGCAACGGAGAACTGAAAAGATGCAATTCTACCGATGTTTTTTATTTTAAACATCAGTTACATTCCTTCATTTTAGTAGTACGTTCATATGAATCGTTTTACCCTTTTGAAATTCAATTCGATTGTAAGCAAAAGAGCGCGTATTCTTATGCGAGTCTCGGAACTGGTAGGTATGTAAAACACGAAAAAGCTCACAATCATACCTTTTTCTTAACGTCGTGTACAAATTCTTTTTATTCCGATCTTTCAACAACATCGCTCATAACGTACCAGACACTGCTGTCTCTGTGCTTAAAATGCCGAAAAAGCACCATCTCGGTTTCCGGAACGATAACTCTTGCTCGTAATCCTGCACGGGATATTTGACTTCATGGCTGAGCGCAACGGACTGATTGTATTGATATGAACGCTACGTATGAAACTTATAAAAGTAACACTTGAGGAAATATTCTGACGCGTTTGTGCAATCTCGAATGATGCGTAAAATAATTTATCATTAGATTTTTCTTAAAAAGGGCAGCTGTTTAAAGACCCACGCAGCGTTTTTAACTATACGATAACCGCCGCTTGGTACAGTTTTGAAGCGCGTGAGCTCGAAGACCTTGTGATATCATGGCCTTCGCCACCTTCAAAACATTTCGGAAATCTGATTCCAGAAGTCGTTGGCAAGCCGGAACATTTCAATTTAATTACTGTCAACCATGAAACTATAACTCAAAAACAAACATTTGTACACCTTATTCGCTTAATTGACTTGTCCAGGTGATAACACATTTGTTGGTGGAGAAACCACCTGTCTTGAGCATTAATGAAGCATAAGGTAGTTGAGGGGGTATATAAATGTGAAATACAAATATTATCGAAAACTTTGCTCTTGTTCCAAGATATATTATGCCACCTTCCCGGACGTATCTGTATGCTTTCTCTTCTAATTGTATCTAGAACGCCGTTGTGCTTGAGGTAGTCCAGGGTGTAAAGTAAAACGCTTGCAGCATCATGTTCTGTCGCCTGCCCCGTGGGCATAGCAATCAGGTTTTTGATGTTTGTAACGTTGTTTGAGCAGAAGGTCCAATCTTGTTCTAGCAGGAATAAATAAAATTAAGAATGTTTTGCATGTACATTTTTTGCTTTTACTCAAACAGGTGGAGGATTGCGTTGCTTCTGGAACGAATTCGCACTTGGTATCTCACGCTCTTGCGCTTATCGGTTAAGCGATATGAGCTTCGTAGTCTATTTCCGTTATTTTATATCATAACCTCTCCTTCGTGTTGGAAAGATTGAGGATACCGAAGTATTGATCCACATGTTGTAGTGTTCAAGATAACGAGAACACAGATGTTTACGTGAATTCTTGAACATAAGCTTACTGTCAATGTTGCTTCTTTTTCTGAGACATTCGCCCGAAAACTTCTCATTCATATATAAACTCGCACGTGCAATTTGCTATGTACCTCTCAACGGCGTTCTAATTTTGTCATTTTAAAAACTCTGCAAGCAAATATTCTTCATGAATAAAAGCTCTGTTCCTTTTCTAACGTCGTACATAATCAATATAGTTATTTTGGTGACTGGGTAGCCATCGAACACTAGTACACAGCAAGCCAGGCCAAGCACTGTGCAAAGTTGAATGGTAGTCCTTGCGAGACACAAATCATACATTTTATTTAGTTTTCTTTCTGAAGTTGATTTTCTCAACTAGCATCATTAGTGAAGTAAACACACTATTCTACAAAAATAAAAATAAAATCTTATTACCAATGAACGCGAACAATTGTTAACCAAACACAAACACAAATATCATTCAAACTATATCGAACAGCCTTTGGCAGGGTCAATTACTATTACTATAATTTAATTCAATTATTACTTGAAATAAGCCTGTAAACTGTTGCGCATCGTTTTATTTAACGGCCCACTGATTCTTTCAAATAAATCAGGTCAGCTCCAAGCGCATCCTGTTTAGTAATCAAGTATGATATTGTTTGTTACCTCATCGCTTCGCAATGAGTAAACCTTTCACCTACCTATCAAAGACAGCGAACAATGTTTGGTGCCGAACGGCGTCCGGAGCAGTCGACATGTCTGTAGCAATGACTTGCTGCACTTTAGCCTCCGTATCCAAAGAATCTTTCGATAAAAATGCGCAATTTGTAAGTTTGACAGCGCTCACTGCGTACTTTTATTCTTTCATAAACAAAACGCCAAATGAAGAGGTAGGTTCAGGATTATAAAAAGTGAGAAACGTATGGTTTTATGTCGTCATACCTAATAATATTTACGTAGATTATTCAAAGAAATGTTATGCTATATCAAAAATAGTCCTGGCTAAATGTGCCTTTGTTATCTCACATTGATGTGTGCGAATTATTCTATTGGAACTACGTCTTTTTTACTAATATGTAAGGTACATTGAAAAGAGAATTCTTAAAGTGAACCACTTGTTGCACGCAAATCATGGTAGATGAAGAGTTGTGTCCTAAGAATAGCATGCGTGTTTCTGGTGAAACACAAATGAACATTTGGCTCTCTTGTTAGGCAAGGTTGATGAGAATGTATGTAATTGTAGAATATAGAGTGTGTGACATATATAAAACTACCTGAGAAAAGACCAACGTACGTGAGTAGTGGTGTATATTGGACGTGATCCTAGAGTTACTACGGAAACCACCTAGGTAACGATCACCACATATACTCCGAGTTTTCGCTCTCCGCTCGTTCGTTGGATCAATCGGGATCGTAACGCCGTCCTCACAGTCACACCTTCGGGCTGTTGATACAAATCAACGCAAAAGACTGCAAATTCTACGTGAACATGCACTCGTTTGAGGATTTCTAAGAAAGTGCCTGTAGCCCAGTGTCTGGGGGTAAAACATAAAATCATTTCGGGTCATTTCCTTCTTGAGACAGCCGTTCAAAGTTTTTTTCAGAATTATTTTTTATCTTCAAACAGTTCGACCCTCATAAATGACAAACAACAGACCCTCTATATTAAAATACGGTTCGGTGAAACATTTGGCAAACTACTTTTCTATTTCTCGCTTTAAAAGAGTCAGCATGTTGAGTCGGGCTACATAATTTACCCTCTAAAACCTCTGCAGCATCCTACATTCACGCAAAGCACCCGGAAGAATCAGTGTTCGGATTGTACGGAGAGAATTCGACGAATTGCGAGAGCTACATCTATTTCGATCTAAAACTTCGGTTTGTGCTGTTACACTGCGCATGGCGAAACGACAAGTTCGAGTGTCACATCCCAACAATTTAAGGACCTGGATCTCCAAGTGCTTTGGAGGGAAGTAGGTGCTCCAGATTGCTCATAGTCAGTAGCAGTTCAAGAAACTCAGGGCAGAATTTATCAAGTTCGCGTTTTTTAGCTTTCCGATTTGTTTTTGAGTGTTGGTACACGTCAAACGCCCCAATCTCATTGGCTTCAGAGTAATAACATGATACTCTTGCTTCCACTCCTTGGGCTTCTTATACTGTCAGTAACCATAGAGTGCCTGAGACTTGATTTACATTCTTCAAATAGGCTGTGATTTAGTAGAAACATTGGAGCGTTATCGTAGTTGACTTACGACTACGCTGAGTACTTTTTCAACGATATCTCTACCACTCGTACCTCCACGTGAATCTTGATGACGAATCTTGCCCTCCCTGAGGTATCACCGGAAACGTGACGCTCGTTGCCGAAAGTGGCGTTTGCTTGAATTGCCTACGCTCGGATCTCTGGCCCACTGGTGCCCCGGGCGCAGAGTCCTTCGTCTGTGAGATGTATACGTTGCCCTGCATGTTGAGGATGAGCGCATAAGGCAGATGGTAAAGATGGCCTTTTTCAAAACACATAAGAAACCCAAGTGTGAGCGAAAGCGTTATTTTAAAAAATAGTGACCCATGCTTTACTTCTAGAAGAATAGAAAAGGAGATTGTAGTATCACTGTGGTTCCTGAACAGTGAGCATGCGAGCAGAGCTGTTCACCGGTTGGGCTGTACTGTCATTCAAACTGATCGGAACCTGGCCCAGACCTTGTTTCGCTCCTAAGTCCTCAGTGCTACCCGATCGAACAGACCATTAAACATTTTGGTGGTAAATCAAATTTTCTTTACGGTCTATCGGACCTTTCTTGCTGGTCCATCACTACCTTATTCAGGGCCCATCACAGCTTATCGATGGTCCAAGATACCTTCTGGTAGTCCAACAGACCTATCAGATTTCTTGGTGGTCTGAAGTCTTAGTTGATGGTATCTGATGGACCATGAAACATTTTGTGATGGTGGCTGATGGACCAATAGATACTTCCGTCTCGTAGCGCATAGACCGTCAAAACATTCCGGGGTAACGGACCGACCTCCGAAACGCTTGATGGTTTTCGAAAGACCGTCGGGATATCTTGACATTTTACAACGTCAAAAGGGTGATGGTGATCTATCGATATATTTCAGTATTGGGAAGAACCTGGCATCACCGGACGTTCTCATGTCGTCGCGCATGTGAAAAGCATTCTGTGTTGAAAGCTTGACCGCAGCGTGGCTTAATACATGAGTGTTCAATCTGTAACAGCCCGCCTCAGCAATTGCCCTAGGATACTCATAATGCAACGAAGCCACCTCACCATTCAAGTATGGTTTTGCAAACATTGTCTGTTTTAAATTGTGTTTACATTCGTTGAAAACAATATTTCGATCGACTCGTATGTCAAGTAGATCACGATTACGATCTATATGGTAGAAAATTGGCGCAAAATGCACTTTTCATTGATTGGAAATTTATTTACAAGCCAAGCGTGTAGTCTAAACTAAATTTTGCGAGAAGAGAATGTTGCAAAGCCGCAAGTGTGATAATACGAGGCTTACGGCATTGTCGGCCCGATGACGCTTAGTGTTTTGTACGCTGTCACACGACGCTGTCATTCTTTGCATCCCTCGATGAGGACAGGAATGCATATAGACCGCTACAATTACACGTTGCGTAGTCTCCAAAGTAGCAAGTGGATTAAGCGCCTTCTTTACCATTTTGTTTCGTGGTTTAATATTTGAACGTTCAATCATCTTAAATATAAATAACGCACGCCCCAAACCAAATGCAAAACTTGGCATTTCAGGCTTTCAACGATTTCGAAGGTGTCCTAACCTTCCAGCACCCATGACACCAATGAAGATGGTCACAAACTATGCGTACGTGTTTGACTGTAGCTGCAATATTTGTTTTCAAGTTGCCGGTAGATTCTGTGATTAGAAGAGCGGTGCCAATCATTAGACCAGCAGATGATCAAAACAGAAACCACTCGAACCATCACACCATCAAACAATCGCATACTCATTAGGTCATCAAACCATCGGACCACCAACGTCCCTGTAGTACAAGCGGGCCATCACCGCGTGTGGACCATGACGGAATCGAAACTGCTTGTGATGGCCTCTGATGAGGAACCGCCTCCTACCATCTAATAGAGCCCAATCAAAACCGCGACAAAAGCGCATGGTCAAGGCGCTTGTGTTCTTCGGGCGCCGTGTCACAAACCAGAGACTGGCCAGCACAAAACTAGTGTGCCAGATTACGGTGCACTCGGTGTGCGTGAATGCTTGAGCAGGTAAGAGCAAGCGCAGAAAGACGAAGAGCACATGCGATGATCCACTATTGGCATTGCTGGAATGACACCGTACGATAAGTGTGTTGGCTTCGCTATTGAGCGCATCGGTACGCAAGGAGGAACACGCCAATCAAAGAGCAACATTGTTATCGCGGGGAATCGCGTTATTATGAGACGCCCAAACGAGCGCCGTCATTGGCTGGAGGTGGGGTGGGGTGGAAGCACGTGGGCGCGCTTAGGGAGGAGGGGGGAGGTGAACAAAGGCAGCGAGGTGCGAGACGCAGACCAACTTGCACGCCATATGGCATATGTGCATATAAATTAGTCTATCAATCAAGATGCGTGTTTAGCAACTATTAGTTGTTCTTCGAATGGAGACGAGATGTCAAATGTGCGTTTTTAACTGCATTCAATATTGACTGATTGAGTCACTTCAGAGAACAGAAGCTGGCAAGCAGTCATATGCTATTTTCCATGAACGAATTTGAAGGAGACGCAAATGAGTAAGCTGGGCAGAACAGGCGCTTCCTACCAGACATGTGCACCAACATTGCAAGGTACGAAAACATGATAAAAGTACTACACAAAACGATTTCAAATTTGCTCTTTTTAACTAGCAAGACTTACATTTATTTATTCAGCTTTCAGTTGAAAATCCAACAGAGTTAATCTTGAGTATGGTTCTATTCTCAGGAGTGTGCTATACTGGTCGAGTTGATATGATGGCAGGTTGAATAGTACAGCGCGCGAAAAGGCAAAGACAGAGCAGTAAATCGTGCACGACACACATGCGCTGACTCGCAACTGAATTTATACGCACAAAAAGGAGAGACGGTACTGAAATTCTTGCTGTGCCCGTGCGCGACACGCACCAGTCAACACCATCTAAATAATATGTATTTGCCCAAAGTCTCATCTAAAAAGGCTCGAGGTACACCCTAAGCAGCTTTAGAGTTGTAGGCACGCCATGCATGCATGTTGTACTTCAGCTCCTTTATTTCGTCAGCGGTGTACTTACGTCGACGGCCAAGCGCGCTCTCCTCGCCGAGCTGACGTGGGTGCGGAGCCGCTGCCTCGCTCAGCGGTACACGCTTCGTGTTACCGGCGGCCAGGCGGCGCGGACAAGCAGAGCCATAGGGTGCGGTCGTTGAAACCGACGCAGCGACCAATGAGAGCTCGTTCCTTGAAACTATGACGTGCGCCAGCCACGTGGGACCGAAGCCGAAATCCATCACATTTCGGCTTCACTGCGCTTCATTGGGAGCCAGGAAACCTACGTGTCGTTTGGCTTGGCATTTCGCTTGGCTTCAACGCTGGAGACATCAGATCTCAGCTTCGCTTGCAGAATGAAGTTTAGGTGCCGTTCGGCGCGCGGCTTCAAAGCTGATGACGTCGGCTCGCTCCAGGGAAAGTTACTGCTTTCACATTAAAAGAAGGTTTTTAGTTGAAGCAGTGTCACCGATGGAGTGGCTAGTGCAGCGGCTCCTCAAACTATTGCTACGCTGCATTAAACATTGCCACGTGTGCATGTTTTTTCGTTCTGCTTCATTGTGTTTCTGTATGCTGTACTCTACAGTTTTTTTCATTCTCACGTGTTCAGTTCGACACGTTTCGGCTCCTAAAGGATTTCCCCAAAATGATATTTGCGGCCATCGTAATATGGTAAATTAACCGGCAGAAAGCTCACGGGAGTATTACGGCTGCCGTAGTTGTAGACAGTAACGAGCACCTAATCTGCTCGGTTGCGAACAACCTCTGTAGGGTATGCTGACTTGCAGAAAGATGTCTTGGAAAGCCCGTACTTCTTTGGATGGCGGCACACACACGCCGCCTGTTGTGCGACACTCACAGCTTGGATGGACCAAGTGGTGATGCTGTGCGGAAGACTAGCGCTGAACTTTGCAGTGCCGTCGGACCTGTGCAGAAAGCAGTCAGGAAAAGCAGAACATTGGCTAAGGAGCCTTAAGCTTCCGTAAAACGCAATTAATAGACGCGATAAGCTTGAGCCCAGAATATCGCACTGAACTGCGACATCGTTTCGAGGGTCGTTTATTATGTATCATTGGCAGCGCGCACAACCCACTCTTTTAGCTTTCTACAGGCTAAGTCATGGTTACTAGCTTTATTCAGATCAGAACGCGAGCTGGAAAATGGCATCAACGACCAAGATTGTGTTTCCACTCTTACACTTTGACTGAACTGTTTGTAAAACTACAATCGCCTCAACAGCTGGCCTGTCCGGAGCATCTTGTCACGGCTCTGTAGGCGGAGGGGAACAGCATTGGCAGCTAAGACCACTGAACAACGAATAAAGAAGCATGAACGTTACCATAATACACCCAGCCTTACATTTCTCGACCAGCAAGTGAATATAGCGGTGCTTTCAATCCTGCAAATATTATCGCACTTGCCACCTCTACCGAGGAAGTCCGGCCGCATGTGAACACATGACTGCCTAGCTGGCAGCTGTCTGTAACAACACTCATACAGTTGCACCGAGGTTCTAAAGTTTATTCGTGTCTCGGGACTACAAAAGAACCTTACCCTACTGTTCCCTCGTCGAAAAGCCACGCCTCCTGAAGTCTCTTCGGACGACTGGGTTAGGGAACGTACCGTATACCTGTCCATCGAATCTTTGCTACAAACTCGTCGCGCCAAGACATTCATATTTTTGAAACCAGTTTCTGAAAATCATGAAAACAGACATGAAAGTGTTAATCGCAAATGACTTCCAAGTGATATTGTTTGCTCGCCCAGAATTTTTCTGAGAATGAGCATTGTTTGCTCAAATGGAAACTTATTTATACCTTACAATACTCTTCCGGTGCTCTTCAAAAATTGTAACTGCCTTAATCTTACTTAAACGGCTAGAATAGTGCGAAAACCATTGTGAGTATGCATATTTGTATGTGGGATGTGTCTGGCATTCATAGCCCTGACAAACACATGTATGTACCAAAAGAATATATAAAAACAAACACTTCCAGTTAATTTAAAAAAAACACTCCCGCTACTTTTATCTCGAAAGCTTACATTGAATATAGAGCTTAGCGCATTTCCTTAACAAACACCAAGTTCAAAGGAAAAAAAGCAGTGCTATCAAAGGCCCTTTATCTGAAAACCGGTTGGTTCACATAACAAGTAGTAGATTACTTCTTTCTTTAAGGGATCGGTGGTTGAGAATGTCAGCACAGCCGCAGAGTGGAGCACGTGAGCCAAATCTTGCGCTGTAGAACCCAGTGATCTTTGCGCTCGATCCCCTCCCCTGCCTTTTCATTTGGATGATGATGTACCGGCGTGCGGTCGTGTACCAGATGATGCGAGAGCAAATGGACACTGACACCCCTAAACTCGTTGTTGATGTTTTGCCAGGCGATCTATTATGGTGTTAGAAGATATACCCGATCGATATTTTGCAACAGCGTCACGTATAGTTTTAATAAAGTGGAAAAACGCAACTGCTCAAAACCGAAACCGAAACTGGACTGGGAGGAAGAATGTAAATACAGGAGAAGAAAGTTACCGGAAACTACATGGCTGCGCAACCTTTTTTCAATAAACGTGTTTGGAGTTTTTAGAAGCCACAAAAAGTAGTATCATATTTTTTGTCCATTTTTAGTATCGAGTCTGTGCCTGCGGTGACCTACAACTTTTATTATCTTTGGTGGTTGTGTCTAAACCATAGAAAACGGCACATGACCACGGAGAAGAGAGTGAGCGCGACTCAAACCACCCAGCTCTCGACCGTCGGTTTCGGCACAAAGAAAACAAATCTCGAGCCGCAAATCGTGTTCGGGGAAGTTGGGCTACGTGCGTCATATACGAATAAAAACCTCTGGCGAGCATAAATAACCTGTCAGTGTCGCTTAAAGTACTGGGCTAGCAGTAGTCACCGCACTGGCTAAATTTCATCTACAATGGCGGCACCAGGTGGCCATTAAAGCTGACTAACTTTCAACTGTATAAACAAACACTTAACACAAATTACGTTTAACAAGATTGTGTTTTATCTGCCGAATATTTCTTAAATCTGTAGCCTTTACCTCGCAAACTACCGACAGACCAAAAAACTTTACGTTCACTAGAGTAATAAAAAGTATAAGGAACCATGCACTTGACTTGAGAAAAAAAAGCATCCGGAAGAAGCAAAGTGGAAAGTTGGACCAGTTGGTTCATGGTTCTTTAACAAAGAGCCAATAAAACAAGGACAAAGAAGTGGAACGACACTAGTGGAACGACACAAGGCGCCTTGTGTCGTTCCACTTACATTCGTCCTTGTCTTATTCGGCGACTTTTATTTAAAGAAAGTATCCGAAGAAATTGGAGCCCAACATCATAGGTCAAGTGATTTACCGGCTGTACTATCAACAGTGTCTCCTCATGCATTCGAAGGGTGTTTGCTCCTACATGTGGCAGTAATCAGGTGTTCAGCAAAACTTCCATGTAAGAAGAAAGTAGCACAGCGCCCCACCGCCGGTACATAATGTGCGACCACCGTGGGCGCGCCGCCGTAGAGTTTCCTTAGTTTTGGTTTTGCCACAGTGGAAGAAAAGAGACGCTGTCAAAAAAAGGCCAGATAGAGAGTCGAAGTTCCACTCGAGCTTCGGCTCCATCTCCTGGCGGGGCGGGCATTGTCCGGTTCGTACTCGACGCGCAAGCGCAGTCGCAGGACTGGCGGCTTGGGAACTCGGTTAAGCAAGCGGACGCGGTAGTTCGACTCCTTTAATGCTGCGCCATCTCACGGCCTTTGTCACAGATGGCAGTTAATCTTCGACCCACTTGCTTCATGCAGCGAGGCGGCGGTTCAGACACCTCTGCCTTCCACCACGGCCATCACTCGTCCGAGTCAGGTGGCTGCTGAACGTATGGAAGCTTATCGGGAATGTAAGAGACGACAGAAGCAGCAGGTAGAGCCGCACCAGGAGCCCCGAGGAAAAAACGCCGAGAAATGAAACGCCTATCAGCATATTCAGTGCCTTCAAGACTTCATCAGCATTTTCCTGCCAGTATATTTTTTCAGCAGGGACTAAATGTACAGCTGGATTCTTCACCCACCGTTTACGTTTTGCTAACATTTACACTGTTGCATCTTCGAATCTCAAAACGATGCCCACCGCTTCCTCCGAGATATCCGAGCCCAACCAGCAGAAAGAGCTGTACCTTATGCGACATTTTAGTCAGGAAAGGCGAAAGCGGAGCTAAAGGTTACGGGTAGGCCTCACGGCGATACATTGCAAAAGTATGGCTCATGCGATTGGCTGCTCTCCCAATAGGGGTTGGCACTGAAGTAAAGTTTAATATTACTATTTAAATAACTGCCTTCCGCAATTGGCATTCCTGATGTTTTCGCGCTCTTCTTGAAAAAGTCGCCCTCGACGTTTATTTGCTCTTCCACGCAGGAGTTCAAACGTGCTGGTCCGAGTGTGCATTGAGCCCTTAAACACTTCCGGATAATGAGAACGGTAGGGTGTCTCAACTTTCTCACTGTTGTCAACGATCAGGTGCGAACGTCTCTACCGTTCTCACCTTGTCAGTGCCTTCAGGTGCCTTGAACACTCATGGCTCAAATGATTGCAGGTGTGCGGACCTGCGCTTGAGATATTCATGAATCTGCTGTGTTGTTGTTTAGCCTGCATTGTGCCGCTGACTTACCTTGCCGCTCAATCTCCAGACAGCAATCCTGAATGCTTCGGCGCATTCTTCTGCCTGGTTTTTTCCTTCCATGTGCTTATACACGATTTCAGCTCCAGCACGGCAGGTACTTCGACTGCGGTAATATTCCTGACCAAGAATGCAGCATTCACGAAGGAAGCGATCTTGGAAGTTGTCCAGCTGTAACGTTGCAAAACATACGTCATGTGTTTCGTTCTGTATTTTTTTTATTTGGGACTCAACTTCCCTAGAAAATATGATGAGAATATACAGCCACAAATATACAAGACTTTGAAGCCTGCGTTTTCGAACCCAGTTTCATGAGTATCTGTACTGGATGTAAGCGTCATAAAACAAGCCGGATAATTTTGAATCTGCATATAGATAGTGATATTTTCTTGGTGAAATTTCAATGCATAATTCTTTGACTGTAAAAAATAAGAACAACGAACCTTTCAGGGTCAAGGGCGTACGTGTTTGCACACGATCAAGGTAGCGATGACTGAACATGTGGTGTCATCTCCAGATAGGTGCAGTGCGCAAATGACGCGCTTTCGCTGCTACTATCGGTAGAAGTCCCCACGAATCCCAGCCATCACTAACTCGGCCATCTGCGAACCCTCACGTCACAGGCCCTAGAACGTTCGTTGGTATAGATTGTTTTCATGCATAAAGTTACGCCTTGAATGGTCACCAGGTAAAACGCACAACCGAAATGCAGATTTAGTGCAGTATGAATGTGACGGATCCGGCTCTCATGTGAAACGGTGCAGGTGAAGCCGATTTTCCTTTCATTTCGGCCACTCTGCACATACCGCATCTAGGTCTATAGATCTGTAGAATATAAAATCTGTGGGAGCAACAATATACTTTTTCTTCTTGAACGCGAAGGCGAATTAGTGGGATAAACCCTTGATCTTCCGAACAATTCAATAACATGAGAACATTTAGAATAGGATCCTGTTCGAAAACGCGAAGCCGTGAATGTAACGTTTCACTTGCTCATTGTCTGCTGCTCAAATTGTGCTTTCGAGCCAGAACCTACTTTACTTTTATTTTTTATTTTTGCTCTAGGCAAATTTAACTGATTGCATGTATTGACTTTTATTTTCACCGTTATAAAAGAGCCTAAAACGTAAAATATATCAAAACTCTTAATTTTCAAGGAGTGGCTAACGCTCGTACTATCCCCCATATACTGTTACATATTTTATTTTTTTCTATTTGTATTTCATAGTAAATTTAATAAAACCAAAGTTAAGTACATACCCGGACGTTTTAGGATACCACGACGTCTTCGAATACGCGATTCGCAGCTGTTGTCTGAAAGAAACAAAATTTTAGCATATTATATTGGGTTTTAGTTTTTGGCAGATGTTTGCAGCTAGTGAGGATATAATGCTTCCAAACGAGGGATCAGAAATTCGTAAGGTAGATTATAGTCACGACTCAAATGTTATGCGTCAAATGTTATTTATAATGTGTTTTCCAATATAGAAATAAGCTCAAAAAGCTCAGAAAAATACATATTTAATGGGAGCTCGTGACATAAAGATAAGTGACATGACAGAATGAATAGTGTATGCAGAATTAAGGACCAAAGTTATGATCTCCAAGAAAACGCGCAATGCGGAGCGCAAATTTGTCAGCTGCCTTTGCTGGGATTACTGTGACGTCAGAATGCCGAGCTCTGATAAGCTCTGATTTACCGATAGTGGGTAGACCTCAAAGCAAGCTGCCTTGAGGTCTACAAACTATCCTTCAATCAGATCCAATCAGAGCTCGACGTTCTAACACCACCAAAATCACTACAAGAAAGGCAGAATAACTTGCGTTCTTTAAAGGTTGGGCAGTAATTTTGCGAGAATTCTGGTCTTGTAAATGGGTATTCAATTATAATAACTGTGATTATCTACTGCTGGCAAGTTAACAGTTATAAAAAAATATTATGCTTAGCAATATGCTAGGACAAATTGGGGAAAACTCCGCAAAGTCTCGCAGACAGTACGAGCTTCCCTAGGCCTTCCTTCCCGCACGGAACGCAGAGGTAAATATCATCTTCCATGGAAGAGCAGCAAATGACGAGGCACTGACTGCCTTCCTGGCTGAGAAATTCTGATTGCGCTAGAATTATATTTTTATTGGTGCCTCTCTATTCCCTGACTTTCTTTGTAAACTGCAGTGATTGACTACATTTACGCTCTGCGGGATAGTAGACGCGATTACTCTATTTGGAAAGCTAACTCTCACAGTCTGCGGGAATTTACTGTATTGAATTTGGAGGAGAAAGAGAATTTAGGAACGATGGTACCGCTTACAAACTAATTATATCTGGAATCGTTTCTCAAAAACACCTCTGACCTGTTCTGATAACAGTTTCTAGAGTCTCTTCAGATATTATCACGATTCCGGTGTCTACGATGACAACATCAGACGTCAAGTCACCTCCTGGACCACAGCCAAGGTCATGGGACTTCAAAACTGTAAAGAGCTAAGAGACATTTTTTTTTGTCCACGTCACTCCACGAACAAGACAATATCTAAGAAACCTTTAACACACACATGTTCCACCAAACCTTTTCTATTTATAAAAATTGAATGCGAATTTAACAAAATAACAATAACCCGACATTTCGGAACCATTTCTAACCAACAAATGGACAACAATTAAGTACTCAAGTTGATGCCGAAAGGTTTGAATTTGAAGTTGAGTAAAATAATAACTCCCTAGTCTAAGCAAGGGGTGCAGGCGAGCTGGTTGAATATGGACATTTTAACGCTGAGAGTGTTTACAATGGGGACAAACACGACACAGATCTGTGTCGTGTTTGTCCTCCTTCTTCCACTTCCAGGTTTAAAATGTTCCCTAGATTTTATATATTTTTGCAGACATCTCCGACAAAACACTTCACTCTAGACCAACATAATTTATTTTTATATTATTTATCTACTACTAAAATGTATTTATTTTTAACTTAGTTAAAGATGAGTACTCACAAGCAACCTTTCTACGATGTTTTAATGGCAGCTTATGTCTAAGCAAGAGGTAGGTGGCAGTTTTATTTTTTTTTTAACACTATTTTGGACTGAACCTTACGATTTAAATTTTCCATCCATGAAAATAAACTATTTTCAGAATCTTTAGCTCCACAGCATAATGTAGTTGTGTTCGCACAATGTTATATTTGCCCGTTCGGATTTAATTTAGGAAAAACTATGCCGCAGACATGAGCACTGTATTGAGGGATCCCCTAAACATCTTCTCGGAGCCAATGCCGAGATGCAAAACGGCACATGTACCGTTCCACTTAGATGTGGACAAAATCTCATCCCGATTATTGTTCCCTTCACCTACGCCTTCTTGTGAGAAGTTATTTGTTGTCTCAGAATGGGTAGACGGCCTTGTCGACGGCCGGGGAATTCCTAACGCGGGTGCCCTCTTTGCCACGGACTTTCAGAACTCCCGGAGGATCCTGGTTGCTCACTCCTAAATTCGAGGCTCGATTTCAACCTGACAGAAAAGAATGAAACTCCTCGCTCGAAATATTGTATCAAACCGAGTTTAATGTCTCGAGGTTTATGACACAGTTTTCTGAAGCTGTCCATTGCATGAAACACGACTTCTCCCCGAATGATGAATCCCAAACACTACTGCGGGAAGTGAACCAGGTTTCCGCTTCGAAATTATGTAAAACTAATCAATTTGTGAGATAATGATCTATTTAGCAGATGAAGGCAAACATGGAGGGATTGGTGAGCTTCACTAAACGCTTGTGAAACTAGAAATTAATTGGCGGTATCAAATAAGCTTTAAGTTGCTTGGCATTTATCATTAAACCAATGTGTACAGATTTAGGTGCGGAAAAATTGTATGATTGTTTATGTTATTCCCGACTATTACTAGGGGGAATGTTCTCCTGATACATTTAACATGAAAATTGAAGAGGTATATTATTATACATCGATTCATAATTTAATGTTAAATTTCTAGAAGCAATTTACGCGTTAAACTGTTTGTTACATTTATCTTTCATAAAACCCTAACCCGAAAGAAACTCTGTCTAAACCAAGTGTACCGCCAATATTTATGTTTTTGCTGCTTGTAGAATCGTGACATATATCCCTACGAAGAAACGTGCTATTATAATCAGGGTCGACATATATGCAAGCTTCGTAATATTTTCATGCAATATACCAGAACACACCAAACTCTGAAAATAAATAAGCATCTACTTTCAGTATGCGCGTCTTAGTTGCCTGACACGGGCGACGCGCGGTCCGCATAGCAGAAATACTGAAAACACACAAAATAGATTCAAATAATTAAAACTAAAATAAAATAGCCCTACACTTTTTGAGTCATAAAAGTATAACGTTAGTACAGAGTTAGGCTATTTTCTTACCAAAATAATGAGAAAGAATGGAAACAGGAAACCTGATTTATGACAACAAACAAAAGAATATTGCCGCACTATACCTTTGCTCTATTGGCGAATTCGGAGTTGATAGCAAATAACCCACATCAGAAGAGCCAGTGCAGACTTCTTCAACCTCAAGATTCATTGAGTCGGCAAGCAGGTGTCCCTCGTGGAAAGCATACACCAGCACCCTCACCCTGGACTCATATTTCTGGAGTCACTTCTGAACCCGCGATTGTCTTGTAGGAGCTTGATTCGTCCACTTTTCCGTGCACCTTTGTTTGGCCTTGACCGATCACCTGAGAAGAAATGAAGAGGGTTCACTCATATCACGGCCGCTTGATCACTGTCACTTCGCTGTGGCCTGCCACTTCAGCTAGACGTTCATAGAGCAGGGTTCCGGCAGAGAGGACGGAGGCTTGCGCGAGTTGGTTGTTCACGCTTGGTTGAAGCAGCGCAGAGTGTACCATGTTTATGTCTGTCTTTTCTGTACAAACCTTGTACGCGGGTTTCCCAAGCAGGTCAGCAGGTTTCCACTGAGTTCATCACTGGAGGCGCGCCCAGCGGACACAAGACTTGCTTCTGCGCTTCACCGCTTCGCTCGTTAGCCACCCGCATTAATCTGCTTGTCAGCGCAACCAGGTTCAATACCATTTACTGCGGCCGCTCTGGGAACTTCAACTTTCTCTGAAGAAAGAGCCGCTCGCCAGGCCGTTGAACCCAAATCAAAGGGCCGAACTCCATAAGCCCTCTTGAACGTGCGGATCAATCCCGGTTCGTAAATTTGCGCTTCTTCGCGAATCCGTGCAATGCGATCGGTTGTGACCACTTATGACCGAAGAACAGACACAAAATCACCGACTATGGGGCCTAGTACGGGTCAACGACTGGCAGTTTAGGGCGTCAAAATGTGGTCTCGATTTCCGCCTGATGACGTTATAAAGTGCTGCCGTACGCACAGCCGCGATCCTGGCGGTGTCATGGCAGCAGTGATCGACTTAATAGCAGGCGCTGTTCTCCAGTTGCTCGCCACCAGCCAGCAGTTCGGCTTGACAGGTGAGACGCCGCGACGACAGCGACACTCGCGTTTTACTCAGTGCTTTTCGCCAGAATTTCGCACCCAACCGCCAGGATTGCGCCACCCGACAAATGGCACTCCGGCTTCTGTGACGTCAGTTGCTGCTACTTTGAGTCCCCAAATCAAGACGAATACCGGGACCCTAAATACCCAGTCAGACGTGTTCCAACTGCCACAGTGGAACGCACAAGCACAATAACCCCATCTTTCGGGTAGCACTGGAACGCGTATAACTTAGACCGAAGCCTGGCGGTATTTTCAAAATTAAATCTACGAACTATCTGCTAAAAATTGGTGCTTATTCTTGAACCCATCAAATGTATTACATATTCATGGCAAAATAACGATGTATAAAGTTGTCACACAATTAGTGGTTTCTACGACAACCCTACTTAGGCGGCCATTTTCTGGACTTTAAAATCATAAGAAGATAAAGAGGGTTATCGAAGCACGGAGTAACAAGTTAAACTAAAAAAGTGTAACCAGCTTGATGGCATCAGAGCCGTAGAACCTACTTTAAAACTAGTAGTAAATAAAGGTTCGGTCTGGGTAATTTAATTTGACGATGATTTTGTTTTACTTAGTAACAATTCTGGTTTCAACGATAAACTGACTAAAACAAGAAGGATCTGAAAGTAATGACAAAAAAAAAGATTAAAGATTTGCATTACTTTTACAAGAAGGAAAAACCTTATAGGTTTATAAGTTCCAGAGAGCTAAAGAGGGGGATCGGTGGACGAGTGGGCTAGCCCACACAAGCTCGGACAACGTGGAGCGAAAACTGCAGAGCCCAACGATCCTGGACTCAATCCCCACCCCTGCAAGTTCCGAACTGCATGAGCGTCGTACAGGCGTGCGGTTGTGTATCACTACTGCATGGTGCACGTTAAAAACCCCAGGCCAATCTTTAGCCAGTGCGGTTGGTACCGCATTGATTAAAGTGCTCATCTACGGTTGATACACCAGGACTCCCACTTAGTCAGACTAACTTCCGGCTGTATAAACATACACACAACAATTTGCTTTCTAGAACACAAGACGGTGACCTAAAATATAATTTTCATTTGTATTCTCTTCTCATTATTATGAAGTTTTTATTGCATCAACCTTGTCGCCGAATAAACGAGGCGACATGAGACTACATGCTGCGTTTAGTGCCGGGAGATACAAAAAATATACAAACAAGTCCCAAAAAGTATAACGATTAAAAAATGCCATGATGCACGTGTATAAAGAGCGTGCGGTTTTTCTCGCTAGGTTTTACTCACCATGTAGTAAATCGGTGAAATATTAGGGGGCCCGATATTGCATTACCGCCAAAATGCTCCCCAACCTAAAAAGAAGAAGGATAACAACAACAAAAAACGACTGTAAGAAATATAATAAAAAAACATTTCAAACTGAATATTGAATTACGTCTAGT